>JANDKE010000335.1:0-27183 GCA_027627275.1 Coprinellus aureogranulatus
GTCATCTTCGGCTCGTCCTACCTCCCCTTCCTCCTCCCCCTCGTCCTCCCGCCAAAGTACCAATCAACCAGCGCCGGCAGCGTCCTAGGAGCCTGGGTCTACCTCATCCCCTGGCTCAGTTTGAACGGGAGCCTCGAAGCGTTTTTGAGCAGCGCAGCAGGCTCAAGAGATGTCAGGCGGCAAAGCGGGTGGATGTTCGCGTTCTCCGTGATTTACATCTCCACCGCCATGTTCTTCTACAGGTCAGGGTGGGGAGACGTCAGCCTGATCTACGCGAACTGCGTGAACCTCTCAGCGAGGGTGGCGTACTGCCTGGCGTTTGCCGTGCGGTTCTTCTACCATCTACCTACCCCTACGAAAGACGAGCCTGAGCCGTCTCCGCGCTCGATGTTCCGGGTCAGAGATGTCTTTCCGCCATTACCGTTCCTTATTGCGTGCGCAGCATCTGCGGTCCTCATCGTGTTAGTGCGGCTAGGCTGGATGTGGCGAGTGCGTTGGAGAGGGGAGGCAAGTATGTGGTGCTTCAGCGGAACGTCTTGACGCATGTCGCTTTCGGGGCGACGCTAGGAGTGTGTTGTTTGGGCGTATGGTGGGCTACCACTGGGAGGAAGGTGCTTCAGAGTGTCAGGGAGAGGAGGAGTAAGACCGAGTAAAACAATAAGCGTGCGATCGTCAGTTGCGCGATGGATCCTGTTCCGGTGCGTGCAAACCACTTGCTAGCAGAGCGGGTGGCGAAGGAGTGCTAATACATCATGATAACTCAGAGCTGCAGGTTTCTACCTATACATACCAATTGGAAACTATACCCATTCATACGCCAGTCTCGTCTAGGTTCGAACGCGATGCAGATAAGCGCCCGTCACGGTGCCGCAAAGCTCCAAATACACGTGTTAGCGGCTACCTAAAGCTCAGTGCATCGTGTCTGATACTAGACCTCCCATCCCCCGAAACTGACTCCGCACGTCCCATTACCCGCGAATCCTGCCGCAGATTCGCCAATTGCACTTGACTGTGCCGTTCGTCTCGAGTAACAGACGGGACAGGGTACCTCCGCCGGAAAAAGTGATAGACGCAGAAAGCGCCGAGGATCAGCAAACCCAGAGCGCCTCCAACGGTTCCTCCAACGATGGCGCCTAGCTCTTTCCTTGATATGCAGCTCTCAGAACCTCCTCCTCCCGGGGGCTGGTAGGATTGCCCGAATTTGGACCGCCTGGATTCGAAGCTGTTCCAGTGGTCTCCTGTCCCGCCGATGCGTTCGCCTTGGCTGCGGCAAGGTCGAACTTGTCGTTAGTCTGTGGAAGGGGGAGTGTTTCGTTAATTATCCATGAGCCCTCTTACCTAGAACGGAGCGGTACGAACGACGACATCCATGTAGGCCCAAGCCGGTATTACCACCCCGGCTGGAATCTCTTCTGGATATCTGGAGCTTCCGTGAGATTGGCCGAAAGCTGTTAAATCCAGGGCGAGAACTCACATCGTGGATGTCGTGCCGCATTCAATTGACCAATAAGACCAACTGCCAACCGCCGTAAGTTTGGAGAACGGTGTCCATGAACAATTGTCAAAAGGCTTCGCAGACACTTACTCTGACCAAAGGTTGGCAATATGCTGACATGCGGCGCAAGCACTCTCCAAAGAATAGTAGACAGTGTTACATGTGCAGGGCGTCGCTCTTCCGCGTTCAACCTCCCCTCCTGCCCCTGAGTAGTAGTTACCAGGGGACAGTGGATCCAATACGTAAGGGGAGTCGAGGCAGGGTCCGGCGAGGCTGCACGCAACTAGACAGGGACTCTGGCCAAGGGAGTTCACGGTCTGGATGATCGAAAGGTAAGCCGAATGACAGCATGAACGATGAGGGATTCAAATCCATTCACCCATAAAGACGTCGTGCATGTTGGGACCTCTAACGGTGGAGATGTGGATGTCATCTGAATTGCTGACAGGCAGTGAATGGGTTCAAGAAAGGTGAGTGAAAGCTGCAATCATCCGGTCCAAATTGGTGTAGAGAGCGGTGAGATTGTGTGCGGAAGAATGGTCATGAGGACACCGCGACCCCGTTCAGGTTGATAGCGTAGAGGAAACCACCGATTCAGCTGTCGCTCGTTGAACGTTGTAACAGAAGGCTCTTAGTGGCGTACACTGTACGGAACCCATCTATCGGGATATCAAAGCCACGCTAATTCTCAGTCATGCCGCACATCACTATTGCAGATAGCTGAAGTCGGAAGGGTGGAGCCACTTGCCTCTTTTTCCCGGGCGTTGTCCATTGCTGAGAGACCAGCAAAAAGTATAAGCCGGTTCCGACAGAATGAATGGTTTGTGGCACAAGAAAACCCGAGTTATCCCCTAAAAACCCAAAACAGAAAACAGAAAACGATATGTTTGGAAAGAGTTGCAGTTCTAGAGTATGCAACCCTCAGAAACGCCCTTCAAGCTTTCGAGCTTTGATATTCGGTGTAGCCAATCTCAGCGTTGATGCGGTCCATGCGCTCGCGGTCTTGCTCTGCGGTTCTGCTGGTATCACCGAAGGCAGCATCCATGTCCTGTATTGCAGACCATACGTGAGCATAAGGCAAGGTGTAAGTGGTAGGACCATCACGTACTTCCAGCGTGCGTCCCGCGGTTTCCGGTATGAAGCAACAGAAAGCGGCGGTCACGAAACACCAAACACCGAAGCTATGTGCCTCAGTCAAACACTGGCCCGGGAAATCGTCGCTGAAAGACTCACTAGATGTACGTCCCGAACTTCAGGCTGCCCAGCATCGGGGGTGTGGCCATGGTCACTGGGCGAGGTCGTGCCAGTTGCTTTAGCTTGTCAGCAGCAGACAGGGGGAGACTTGCCTGCAAAGGCGTTCAGCCAAGTGGCGGCAGCGGCCAACGAGAGACCTTTGCTGCGGGTACGCATAGGGAATATCTCTGAAGCGGTGCAAGTCAACGGCTGTAAGCTGGTAAGTGTCACTGAGGTCGCTTACCCGCCGCTAAAACCCATGCTATGGGACCCAAGCTCATAGCAAACGCCGCGCAGAATATCCACACAAAGACGCAGGCAACCCAGCCTGCGGCTTTGTGTGACTCCCAGGAATCTGCATACTTCCCACTTAACCCGGCGATGACGGCATGACAAACTCCCTATAACAGAGCAGGGAGTTAGCAGCGAGGAATGGACTAATCATCGTCGACCAATCGCTTACCATGGCTAGAGCGCCAAAGATAAGTATAGGTTTGCGACCAACGCCTATGAGAGAGAGAGTCAGCGAGATACGAGGGTGCAGGGACCTACTCACGATCCAGATATACGACAGTTGGCAGAGTCGCAATGAGCATCACGATACCTACCACTCCCGTAGCGAGAAGGGAGACGGCTGTCCCGGAAAGGCCAAGGCCTTGAAATATTGAGGGGGCATAGAAGAGGATTCCGTTTATCCCTGGATCAAAGTGATCAACTACACAGTTTGGGCACGAGTCGATAGATACGCACCGTTCCATTGCCTGTAGGGGTATACCGATTAGCTACGCAACGGGCTGCACGAATGCGAACCACTCACTGGCAGAACATGATAGCAACTCCAACAAGGACTCGCTTGCGATTGGCAGCACCCTTGAAGAGATACGACCACTGACGCAATGAGTCGTGAATCGTCGCAATGAAGCCGGTTTCTTTAGCGCATGGGTCCCTCTCAAGGTCAGCGAGCTCTTGCTGAAACTTGTGCTGCCCCAGAATCTCTAGATATTCGATCCGCACCTCCCTAGAGTCCTCTGGGAGCTGACGGAGTGAAGCGAGAGCTCGACAGGCGTGCTTGTCTCTCCCTCTGCTTATGAGCCACCTCGGGGACTCTGGAATGAACATGACGCCGATGGCCAGTGCAATGATTGGAATCAGCTGCAGCGCCATCTGCAAGTATGTCAGCTTCAAGTAGGGGCGTGAATTCGGTAAAGACAACACACGGGTATCCGCCATGCGGCTTCAGTTTGGCCGTCCTGCGTTCCGCCTATACTGTAACGAATGCATTGAGACTTCAATGGGGTACCGAACAAAGTGCCTTACTAGTTGCAACCAAATTCACTTCGTGACGTCAATATAGGTCTAGGGCGGTTAGGCGGGCAAGGGTGACTCACATCCAAAAGGCGACAAAGGTTCCAACTTCGATGGAGAGCTGGAACAAACTTCCCAAACCACCGCGGATAGCACTCGGTGCAATTTCTGGGGCAGCGATTTCAGGACTGCCCAGAAGTAATGCATTCAAACCACTGACCTGTATTGTAAAGGGGGACGCCGACGGACAATGCACCAACACCAACACCCGTGAAAAAACGCCTGTCAGAAGTAAGGTCATGCACAACCCCTGAGTGGGACGGAACGAACCCGGCATAGAGGAAAGCAGAGCTCCTCGCTCCAGCTTGAAGTGCCGCGACAAGGAGAGCAAACGCGCAAGCGAATGTGATACCACGTCTTCTTCCAAATTTCTCAGACGACCAGCCATTTTGCATCGCTGGAATAGTATCAGCAAAACGGATTACGACGTCTCGGATGCGGACGAACTTCCTATCCACCCGCCAAGGTGAATGATCTACGTTGGAAGAATAGCCGCTCAGCCTAGGTCGTACCGGGGTTCTGAAAGGACACGTACAGAACTAACCAAACCTTTCATGGTCACGCTGTTGGTCGTTATTGTGGGGAAATTGCGCTGGAAGTTGGGCATGATAAGTATTCCACTGAGCACACCTGCTCGAACCTCAGACAAGTCCACGAGAAGAATATAGAAGCCACAACAAGGACGTACCGAGGTTGTCTGAATTGCGGCACGGTTCGAGCTCGAGGTCAGTAATTCATGGAGGTGGTGCCGTTTTACTTACACCCAAGTACGAATCCCCCGAGATTGGTAACTGGCGCCAGGGGTATTAGTCCTGCAGCAATCGGGACAGCCGTGCTCTCCACTTACAAAGGGCCAATGATAGTGCATGCTTCTCGCGCCAGAGAGCCTTGCTACCACTTGGCGATACAGGCTTCAAGGGGGCACAGGGTGCATCACTGCTGGATGTCCGTGAACTCAACTCGGTGGCCATGGTCAAAAAGACGTTGGGATGTTCAAAGGCGAGGGCACAACGCGTGTTCTGACTCGTTGCACTCTATTTCTGGGGAAATCTGGGGTGGCGTATCGGACTGCATGCCACGATGAACGGCGTCATTTTGGGGGCAAGGAATGTAGTCAAGTTCCGTAGGAGCCCATTTCGAATTGAAGGAGGGGATACAGCGTGGAACGCTTAACAAAACCCCTCTTTTCGGCCCGTAGAGCGACATGGAAAGGGAAGAAGGAAGGGTCGAGGGTTGCGGTGAAGCTCATGTTCCGAAATACGCGACCCCTGTGGGTCCACCCTTTCCCGCCGAGCGCTATGCCGAACGCTTCGGATCATTCGGCGGTTGGTTCCCCGAGCCGCCAACAACCACTTTGCTGGCACTGGCAAGCGCCCATATGCATGCCGCCGCAACCTCAGTGCCATTGCTTTTATTCAAGGCGTCCTCCCGTTCTAAGCACCCCTCCTCATGAGATCGGAAATTCCCACCTTCTGTTAGCTTCACCATACACTGCCTAAATCCGGGACCCCGAAGGCGGTCCCAGAGTTGCACTGCAATTAGTGTTATTTAATAGGCGCCCGCACTCTAGCAAGGCGATATTGGGCTCAGGGTGGCTCGATTACGGTTCAGAAGCATAGCACACTCTATTCAGCCGTGTCTAAGGTGATTGATGGTGGAGATACATAACGCATAAGTGCAATACAGTAACTCGGACGGCCCTCGGCACGCTTACAAAAGGAGTAGAAGTCAAGTGGAAGTGCAGCGAAAAACATCATGATCATGAGGCTTTGGCTTCCTTCTTCTCGTCAACCTTTTCATCTGGTTCTCCAGCGTCTGCTTCCAGAGGTTTGTTCGGAGTGACGGCGAAAAGTACAATCATGAAGGCCATCATCGAGACCATCCTATTAGGCAAAGAGAGGTGTTAGGAGAGTTGACTATACAGGGAGGAGGGAGTGGGAACGTACAATGGATGCAAGCTTTTAATGCTGTACTCCTCGGCGATGGCACCAGTCATGAACGGAACGATAGCGCTGCCTGCCTGCCCGAACGCACCAATCCAGCCGATAGCTCCTGTCAGGATCCATGGTGGAAGAATGCGTGAAGCGCGATTCATGGCAATAGGGTACATAGGTCCCAGCAATGCGCCAATGATTGACACTGTAACAGCGTTGCCCACTAGCGATGGTACGAACCAAATGACAAATTCAAGACTGCAGGGCAGACGTATACGGTATAAGCCAATCATGGCCTTCCCTAAATCTGAAGGATGTCTCACCCAAGCGATAGTATAGCGTAGATGTAGAATACGCGATGTTCACCAATCCATCTGTTGATGGGTAGGAGCGCCACTCTTCCGAGCGTCAATCCTTGAATGAAGACTATGAGTTGTGAAGAGCAGCGCCGTGCATATACACACCTCCAAAGAAACCAGACGAAATGTAGCCAGACGACGGGCCGCCGTTACGTTCCTGAATGATGTATGTAACGATCCAGCCTTGCCGAGCTCAGATATCAGAGTAAGATCATTCCCATTCGATGCTTACCTCCAATCGTAACCTCAACGCCAACGTAGACCAAGACGAAGAATGCGAGGTAATGGACAGTCCTCTGCGCCATGATTTGCTTGAACTTTCCCGAATCCTGACCATCTGCCACGGCATGCACATGCTCGCCTCCTTTTGCGAGACAGGCTGGCCGAAAAGTCAAGTAAATGGCCAGGTATGCGGAGCTGAAGAAGGGAATTAATGAACTCACCGTCTTGATCCTTGAAGCGAAAGATGACCGCCAGGTATATAGTGTTGAGAATAGCGAGTGCCAGCGACGTGAGATAGTGGAACGACCACCGCTCCATCTGAGCGAACTGTGTAGCCACAAAAGGCGATGTCAACGCGCCCAACCCTAGCATCATCAGAACCTCGGCGGGTGCGGGAGAGAAGCAAATTGGGTTCGTACCATAAGCAGCATGGGCAATGCCCATCTTTGTTGCTTGGGAATAAGTAAGCGCTCCAAGAAAGCCGTTTCCCTGCGCATTCTAGTAAAGGTGGCAGTCAGAAAAGGCCGCACACGAAGAATTTGGGGCATGATCCTACTTGGAGAGCTAGACCCATGCCGTTGACCACGTTGAATGTCACGAAGCACGGGAATGGTGGTGCAGATGATTGCACCGAGTAAGTGATGATCTGAAGGGCAGCCCCTGAAGCGGGCATTAGTTTATGGTGTAGGCGACTGGCAGAGGGAAGGGAAAGCACACCCAACACGAGGATCTGAGCAGACCGCGTTCGGTTAGCTGGTAAAAAGGAAAGGCCCGCGCAGCCAGGGTTCGAAGTGCGTACCTTCCCGAACCCCAGTCTGTCTGTGAGCCATACATTGATAAGGGCACCACAAATGAAGCCCTGGATGTGCATTTCGAATAATTGAGCACCAGAGATAGTTTGAACGAAGGAACGAAACTTACCACGAAAGATAGCACAAAGAGGAGTGAAACGATAATGTAGCTTATCTATTGTCACCCGAACGGTTAATTTTCGATCATGAAGGGACAAGAGCATGAACGACGAACACCGTAGACTCGCTGAATTCGTGGGAGAAGGGGTCCAGTCGAACCGTCGTTCCAGCCGAGCATGAAAAACGAAAAGCAAATAGCGGAATACTGGATCTTTCCGGCTAGAATTTGCCTTGTAGTGCGCGGAACGAATGCTTGGGGCGTAGAACGCTCCACCTTCTCGACTTCATCGCGCAGCGCCTCACTTTTGCGAGTGGCCGGGGAGGGTTGGGGCAGTGAAGAACGGTGGGGAATCTCATCTACCATAGCAGACATGGTGGGAGAGAGCAAGTGTGACGAGGGTCGAGGGTACCGGCAGCGGCAACATTGTAATTTCATACCTCGACTCTCGACCCTGAGGAAAACCAACTTTCAGGGTCGGCAAGAGTTTTGCCGAGATAACTCCGTATAGGGAGTTGAAAGGTGGGCCTAACCTTGGATGAGGGGTCAGCTGGAATAGTGGTAGCGAGAGTTCTCCGGCCACAATGGCTTAGTTAGTAAGCCAGGATTAACACATACCGGGGAATGAATCGCACCGCTGGCTCCTGAAAGAGAAGGATGTTCACCTGCTTACCAACACGAACGAGTCTATCCACCACGACTCAAAAGATTCGACGTTCACGACATCGCTTAATAGCCACTGCAAGAGGTGCGCCGTAAAAAGGGAACCCTCTTCACGGCACTGAGACGACCAGAGCGCACATGGCTGTCAATTCTTCATTCGCGAACGTAAAGAGTTAACGCAGTCCTCGTACCTGGAAGAGACCTCACAAGTTCTTTCTCAAAGGTTCCTTATCAGTTGGCAACCGACTTCCCAGGTTGCCGCCATAGAGGCAACCTCGATCCAGGTTGGAGCCGTGTATCATTGCCGGATGTCGGTGAACCCGACTAGGTGGTCGTGGTCAGAAACCGCTGAGATGGCCCAAGGTGAGAGCGCAACGCGTATTCTGCCTCGTCGCATCTCATTTCTGGGGCAATCTGGGTTGGCGTATTGGGCTGCATGCCGCGACGAACGGCGTCATTTAGGGGGCGCAGGGAATGTTTTTGAGTTCCGTAGGAGCTCATTTCGAATTGAGGCAGGAGCTACAACACGGAGTGCCTAACAAGGGCCCTCTTCTAGGCCTGTAGTGTGAGATGGAAAGGGAAGAAGGAAGGGTCGAGGGTTGCGGTCAAGTGTCAAGCCCATGTTCCGACGATTTACGCGACTGGTGTGGCTCCGAGGGTCTTGCCGAACAATTCGGATCATTCGGTTGATCTCTCCGAGTCGCTGATCGGGTGCTAACAAGCGCCCGTGCAGTGAACTTGAAACCCGTCAGCATTGCGTTCAGTCAAGACATAGTTCCATCCCAGAAATATCCCTTCGTGAGTACCGAGATTCGGATACCTTACATCCGCGATCTTTACGTTGGCTATCTTCCCGAACCGTGAGGGCACTGAGGCTCGCTCCCAGTCGGCACTGTAGTCGAAGTCGTTCAATAGGCGCCCGCCTTCCAGGAAGGCGAGGTTTGGAAATCACCCTTACAGGCTGTCGATTAGAACGGATTTATGTACTATACAGGTACATATCCAGAAGAGGAGTAAAGTACAGCGAGTTCATCATGCAGTCTGTGATTCCTCCTTCTTTTCAACTAATTGTTTCGAACCCTCAACACCAGTTTCCAGAGGTTTGTTCGGAGTGAGAGCGAAAAGCACAATCATGAAGGCCATCATCGAGACCATCCTATGAGGCAGACAGGGGTATCAGGAAGGTTGGTTATACAGGAGGCCAGAGACTGTAGACGTACAATGGATGCAAGCTTTTGATACTGTGCTTCTCGGCAATGGCACCAGTCATGAACGGAACGATAGCACTGCCGGCCTGCCCAAACGCACCAATCCAGCCGATAGCCCCTGTCAGGATCCACGGTGGAAGGATGCGTGAAGCACAATTCATGGCGATGGGGTACATAGGTCCCAGCAATGCCCCGATGATAGACACCGTAACTGCGTTACCCACTAGAGATGGGACGAACCAAATGACAAATTCGAGCCTGCAGGGGAGATGCATGAGCACACCCGAGCCTTTCCCCAAGCCGCACAGTAGCTCACCCAAGCGATAGTACGGCATAGATGTAGAATACACGATGCTCACCGATCCACTTGTTGATGGGTAGGAGCGCAACTCGCCCGAGCGTCAACCCTTGAAAACTGTGAGTGACGAAGGGAAGCGCTGTGTATATCTACACACCTCCAAAGAAGCCAGACGAAATGTATCCAGACGCCGGGCCGCCGTTACGTTCCTGAATGATATATGTGACGATCCAGCCTTGCCGAGTTCAGATATGAGAGCAAGGACATTACGGCCCAATGCTTACCTCCAATCGTGACCTCAACACCAACGTATACCAAGACGAAGAATGCGAGGTAATGGACGGTCCTCTGCGCCATAATTTGCTTGAACTTCCCAGACTCTTTTCCTTTTGCCACAGCGTGTACGTGCTCGCCCCCTTTCGCTAGACAGGCTTGACGAACACCCAGGTAAATGACCAGGACTGCCAAGTTGAAGGTGGAAAATGGACTCACCGTCTTGATTCTTGAAGCGAAAGATAACCGCCAGGTAAATGGTATTGAGAACAGCAAGTGTCAGCGACGTGAGATAGTGGAAGGACCACCGGTTCATTTGAGCGAACTGTGTGGCCACGAAAGGTGAAGTCAACGCTCCCAACCCTGGTATCATCAGAATCTCAGCGGGCACTAGACGGTGACAAATTAGATTCGTACCATACACAGCATGGGCGATACCCATCTTCGTTGCCCGAGAATAAGTAAGCGAACCAAGAAAGCCGCTGCCTTGCGCATTCTAGTAACAGTAGCTTTCAGAAAAGGCAGCACGTATATAACTGAGGGCCTGATCCTACTTGGAAAGCCAGACCCATGCCGCTAACCACGTTGAATGCCACGAAGCAAGGGAACGGTGGTGCGGATGATTGCACTGAATAAGTGATGATCTGAAGGGCAGCTCCTGGAGCGGGCATTGCATTACTGTATAATCGACTGGCAGAGGGAAGGGGAACGCACCCAACACGAGGATCTAAGCGGACCGAGTTCGGTCAGTCGTCGCATAGGAAAGGCTCACGCAAGGTTCGGGGTGCTTACCTTCCCAAATCCTAGTCTGTCTGTGAGCCACACATTGATAACGGCACCACAAATTGATCCCTGGAGGGGCAGTTTGAATTGCAGAGCTTCAGAAACAGTCTGAGTGCAAGAACAAACTTACCACGCAGGACAGTACAAAGAGGAGTGAAACAATAATGTAGCTAACCTATTTTCATGCAAGCGGTTAAATGTTGATTATGGAAGGAAAGAGCACGAGCGACGAACACTGTAGACTCGCTGTATTCGTGGAAGAAGGGGTCCAATCGAACCGTCGTTCCATCCGAGCATGAAAAAGGAGAAGCAGATAGCAGAATACTGGATATTTCCAGTCAGGAGCTGCTTTTTAGTGCGCGGAACGGATGTCTGTGGTGTAGAATGTTCTGCCTTCTCGACTTCGTCGCGCGGCGCCTCATTTTTGCTAGTGGAAGGGGAGGGCTGGGACAGCGTAGAAATATGGGCAATCTCGTCTACCATGGCAGACATGATGGGAGGGAGCAAGCGTGACTCGGGTCGAGATACGGCAGCGGCAGCATTGGAATTTTATACCTCGACCCTCCACCCTGAGGAAAACCAACCTCCAGGGTCGGCTGGAGGTTTTTGGCCGAGATATCTTTGGATAGCGATTTGAAAAGTGGGCCTAACCTTGGAAGTAGGAAGAGGGGTCAGCTGGAAGAATGGTAACGAGAGTTCTCCGGCCCCAAGGGTTCGGTTGGTAAGCCAGGATAAGGACGTCTCGGTGAATGAATTGCACCGCTGGCTCCTGAAAGAGAAGTATATTCACCTGCTTACCAACACAAACGAGTCAAGATCCACCACGACTCAGAGAATTCGACGTTCACGACATTGCTTATTAACCACTGCAAGATGTGCGCCGTAAGAAGAGCACCGTCTTCACGGCACTGAGGCGACTAGAGCGCACATGGCTGTCAACCCCTGAGGCGTAGATGTAAAGAGTAAGTTCAAGAGTTGCTGCCGTCCTCGTAACATCGTACCTGGAGGAGACCACCTCAAAGATTTCATTTCGAGAATCCCTCGTCAACCGACTTCCAAGATTGCCGCCGTGGCACGCGCTCAATCTAGCTTGGGGCTCGCGAGCGCTCGTGGATTTGAGCACGAAAGGATCGGGAAAGAGCGGCAGTGTCGCACAGTTTCCTGGCTCGCGTATACGCGGCTTTCAGAAGTTAGCCGGTGCAAAGGCATTCAGATATTGCAAGTAAGCGAAATCAATGGTGACATGGAGAGCAGCGCGTTCTCAACCGACGAGCGTTTGACGCGGTGTGTGGTTCAATTTGGCCCATCCTGCGAATCGGCATCTGCCGAAATCTGGGTGATCATGAGATAGGGGCGTGAGTCGCGAGGGATAGCTCTGACTCTAGACGAGCTAAGACGAGCTGTTCTGTACGCTCACGCGCCACTAGGAAAGAAACACGTATCGTCCAAGACTACCGACATACA
Organism: Coprinellus aureogranulatus; assembly: GCA_027627275.1. Lineage (NCBI taxonomy): Eukaryota > Fungi > Basidiomycota > Agaricomycetes > Agaricales > Psathyrellaceae > Coprinellus > Coprinellus aureogranulatus. The sequence goes on from JANDKE010000335.1 coordinate 12,207, forward strand.
TTGACATCTCGCGTAGTCGAAAGGGATCTACTGAATCATGCGCACGAAGACTGCAGCTGCAAACAGAGCACATAATGCATTGACCCTCCCACCGGTGCGGTATCCTTTGTTCGGGTTCGGATTCCCAAGCGAGGGGGCTGCCACAGTTGAGTTTGGAATCTGGCTAGGAGTACTAATGGGGGGTTGAACAGGCGGCGCTACAGTTGGAGTAGGGGATGGTGTCGCAACTGTCGATGTAGGTGTTGGGGCAAAAGATTCCGCGCCAGGGTAGACCTGAGCCGCAGGGGGTTCCCAGAAGCCGGTCACCTTCCAGATATCCGCAGATAGTCAGCGTATTATACATGGCAATGCTGACAGCGCACCTCACCGTGACGTCCATGTACGCCCAAGCGGGCACAGCTACTCCCCGGGGGATCTCCTCAGGAAACCTGGGTCGAACAGTTTTAGTTCATACGGGTATCAAGAGCTTAGTAGGCATGGTCGTACACCCCAGAGAAGACTTTTGTACAGTTGGCCGACCAGCTGTTCCACCTTCGTAACCAACAGCCAACATCAGATCGATCTTTACCTGAACAGTAGCTCGAAGTGAAAACCCACGATATGAAATCCCTATTCTGGCACCAGGCGCAGGCACTAACAAGCGAGTAGACGACCGAGCTGCACATACATGGCGTATCATAACCCTCGCGAGGGCCGATATAGTGCTCATCGGGTAACAGAGCTGGTATTTGAGGCACTGTTTAGGGCATGTTCAGCGTCAAAGAAACCGTACTTGAAACAGCGAACAGAAATCTTACTTGCAGGATTGCACACAGCGGCGAGCGCTGAGCCAATCACACAAGGGCTTTGACTCAGGGTGTTATAAGACTAATGTGCTCGTCAGACGAGCTCAGTATGCCACAGATCGCAGGGGGAAAGTCGTACCCAGAACGCAGCCGAGCATGTTGCAAGGGGGAAGTCATCAGCCATGGAGACGAGCCTCTGTTTAGCGTCGGGTGCGACAGGTTTTATAACCTGTATCACAGAAAGATAGAGTAATCTGTGTAGCGACCTGATCTTGGCAATATGCGGAACTTGGGGTAGCCTGGGCCGTCACCACAGCAGTATGAATTAACAACATCCACTATCAGTTTGCTTTGAATTGTGGCGACAGTGTGGACGCATCTTTCATCGATACGATAAGAGTACTGCGGGCCCCTGAAGCGTTGTCCAATGGCAAGCCCCCATTTAAGCGCCCAGCGAGATGTCTGTCTCGAACGGAGGAACACATGACCAGGTGTGCCGTTGGACTTCTCCCGCATGCGTCGACAGGCGATGGCCACTGGACCAGACTGACCAGAAAGAGCGGAACCTCGCCACCCCACATCTGCGGACTGAATAGATCTAGAATCCAAAACCTGCTTGGGCCGCCCTTCTGTGCCTGGGCGCCTAATTCATGGTTGCCAAGCCTAGATAATTCCACTCCGCCGGGTGGCGAGTCAAGCTCGCAATGCCTCGCATGTAACCTTTTGCGCGACAACACAGCAATTCACAGCCCCGTGGCGAGTGTGATAAAAAGGTCGGAATAGCCTTTAACTCCTGATAGCGCTAGCGTGCGCGCAGGATACACTTTGAAGGCCTAGGGCACGTTGTCCCCGGCATCCACCCCAGGTAGTACCCTAGGCAATGGCAGGTGGGATATGTTAAGTGACATGTAACGGGATCCCTTTCATTTGCCCGGGTCTACCCATGTCACTGTCGAGGCTCCCAACTTCGTTGTCATTGACGCGTGCTGTGTCGTTACTGTCAAAGGACCCTGGTGCTGTCGTTGCTGGACGGGTTCAGATGCGCCGTAACGGGGCCAACCCCTGTAAGAAGCTTTCATAGTGAATACAGGTGGAAAAAGAATCCATCGATTAGAACATGATGAGAAATACTGGCCGTATCGCTTCGTTTTGGTACACAATAGTCTCGTTCAGGTGTCCATTATACCGGTCGTAAACAACCTAAAGGGATAGTGAGTGAGGTTGGAAGGGTCAATGATGTAGCGTGACCCACAGAGTCATAGCCCGCAGGGGGAGCGGTGACTGCGCCGAAGTTCTTCACATCAAAGACCTTCCCGAGGACAACTTTGGTCAGAAGTAACGCCCCATTTCCGCCAGTGTAATTATATGCTCTGACAGAACATCCGTCAGCTTATATGCTGAGGTGGATGCTATAACGAATTTACTGACTTGTTCGGCGCCGACGACGTATACACGCCTGCTCCGAAGCTGCCCCACACATCGTCATTGGGTTAGAAGTGTAAGAGATTCTGACTGGACGTACGCTCCACCAGGCCTCGCCAACGAGACATTGAAAGATGTCTTCAAGATATTGCAGACAGGGCAGGTCGCAGATGAGCAGAGTTGCGTGGTTGATACACCCAGTTGGCACTGTCTGCCCGTACCATGATATCGAAAGCATTCATTGCCCTTCAACTTCCTGAAGAAAAGATCGTTTGCGAACCCTACAGCAGCAGGGATAAAGCACGAACTTGTAATCGGCATATGGGCGAAGAAAAGCTTCATCTTCTATAATTTTGAAAATCTTTTTGATCGTGGGCAGCTGTACCGTCACATTGTGCCACGCTGACTGGAATTTCTTCTCCACTGCCGTCCTATAAGCGCAACCCGATGGTCAACGAAAGGTGTGGCATACCCATTTCGTAGGTCTTGTGGCCCTTCGGCGCCTCTAATATGGAAGGGGTCGACTTGATGGCGATGCTTTTGCATGTCCTGCCGCACAAATGATACCCAACACCATTCTTAGGCCTACACTTGCAGAGTAGACAGGCCACCTTCGCTTTCGCTTGGCAGACCGTGCCGCATTGGGTGCTTCCCGTACTTCTAGGTTTACGATGACAATACTGCCACAAGGAATGTCACCATCCTCTAGGTGCTGTTGGAATCTGAGGACAAAACGTACGTCGCACATGTTTGAGTCTCCCCCATCCTTGCAAAGCTTCTCTGCACACTTGAGCCCACATGTGACGTACCGTCGATGGGCGGGTTGGGCTTTGCACACCTGCCGGGGCCACAGAACAGTCAGATAGTTGTGCAAATAAGGGTGTGGACCGCGACGTACCACACAAGCAAGCTTCGTTTGGATGGGGTGGGCCGAAGGACGAGACTGACGAGGGTTAGTGTATTGGGCTTCCCTTCGAGCGGCTTGCGTCAATGTGCCGTTACGAGGAATGCCACGAGATGGGTAGCTGTTGCGACGGGAACCACCCAGCGCACCTGACCGAATCAGTGCACTAGCATCCTGCTGAAGTACCGCCGCGCATTTCAAACCGCAAGTGGGGTATGGTGACTGGCCAGTCTTTGGATTCACATATCGCGGCCTGCTCTGGCATACCTGTTGATGCACATGAATATGTTTCCTATCATCAGCAACCTACATGACGCTTACAATGCAGACGCCAGCGGGCGTTCCAGGAACTAGGGTCACACTTGAGGACGTGCTAGGAGGGCGTGGGCGTGGCGATCTTGGGATACGAGAAGACGGACTGAGACTGATGTTACTCAAGTTATCCGCAAGATAGTCGGTATCACCGTAATTGTCGCTGTACTCTGAGTACTGGTCGCTGTCATATCCACCGTCCGAGTCCAGGTCAGACGGATAAGGGAATTCGTCGCTGGCCATGGCGTACTCCCGATGAATACGATCGGACGAGGGGTAGAAGCAGCGGAGAGAGAACCAAAGTCGAGCGACTGCGGGCACTTTTTGAGGGTATATCCTTAGCAGTAAACCGATTCATCTCAATTGCCGGGGTCGGACAGAAGCCAGAGTCGAGCGAACCGCTCGCTTGCGCCGAGTGAGCCGGGTACATGGCGGTTCGAATTCAAGGCTGAAGCGCGGGAATTTTATTCCGAGGCTGTCAATCCCCAGGACCCCAGCACGCGCAATTCGTCAAGACTCGACAATGGCATAGCCAACGGAAAAAGTTTACATAGCATATGAGGGATGCTGGGCACGCAAAGCAAAAACATTCTCTCCGGGAGGAAATCTGACTATCAGTGCGCCGCGGCGCGCGGGTAACATAAAAACAACCTTGGAAGACGATACTGTAGCACACAATTGTAAGTAGGGAACGTATGGTGCGAGGAATGACATTCAAAACACGATGAGAAACACAGGTCGGATGGCCTCGTTCTTGTAAACAATGGTTTGGTTGCTCGGTCCGTTGTCGTCATTCACAACCTAAAGTAAGAACGAGTAAGCAAGGAGAAGCACCATACTCATGAAGAAAGGGCGACTAGTCTCACCGAGTCGTAACCTGCGGGAGGGGATTTGACATGGCCGGATTTCTGGACATCCCAAACCGTCCCAAGGACGACTTTGGTAAGCATGAAAGCACCCCCAGCACCCCCACAATAGCCGTATGCCCTATGAGGACAGTAGTCAATGCGGCTGATCAAGCACGTCACACAGCTATTAGGCTTACATGCTGGACGACGACGAGGAGTACACTCCCGCCCCAAAGCTGCATATACACCATCAGTTTGGTTGAATAGGGAAGGGGATTCTTAACTCACGCCCCAGTAGGCCTCGCTAAAGCGACACTGAAAGATGTTTTGAGGATATTACAGACAGGGCAAGTGGTTGCGGAGCAAAGTTGCGTGGTTGATACGCCCAGCTGACACTGTCGGCGGGTACCGTGGTACCGAAAGCATTCTTTACCTTTCAATTGCCTACACTAGATTAGGATAGCGGGGGCAGCGTAGAAATAAAGACAGACTTGTAGGCGGCGTAGGGTTGGAGGAAAGCGTCGTTTTCGATTATTTTGAAGATCTTCTTGATAGTGGGGGGCGTCCCATTGTGCCATGCCTTCTGGAACTTCTTCTCAACTACTACCTCATCAGCATTCAGGAAGGCGGCGTGGATGAGCGGGCCTTACCCATCTCATACGTCTTGTGGCCCTTCGGCGCCTCCAGGATGAGAGGTGTCGACTTGGTCGCAATGGCCTTGCAGCTCTTCCCGCACAGATGGTATCCAACTCCATTTTTCGGCCTACACTTGCAGAGGAGGCAGGCCACCTTGGCCTTGTCTTCGCATTGAGTACCGCATTGGTTGCTACTTGCGCGTCTCGGCTTTTGGTGGCAGTACTGCAGGAAGACATTCCACATGAATCAGCCTTTGCCAATGGGCTGGAAAGGTAGATGACCTCACGTCACACATGGCTGGGTCTCCTCCCTCCTTGCAGAGTTTCTCAGCACACTTCAGTCCGCACGTAACATAACCGCGATACGACGTGTGTGTCTTGCAAATCTATCAGAAATGAGGCTCGAACTAAGGGCAGTTTACAACTATCGGCATACCACGCAGTTAATCTTGGCCGGCTTTGTGGAGGCGTTCCGACGGTACGCGGATTTATGGTGATGGGCAGGGTTGCTTCCGATGAAGCTGGCACTATGACTGGAACTCGCCACGCCCCATCTAGCAGTAAGTGCACGCACACCCTGTTCCAACTTTGCCGCGCATTTGAGACCACAAGTTGGGTATGATTGGCCCGTTCTGGGGTTGACATATGGCGGCCTCGTTTCACAAACCTAAGGGACTGTAAGACAATGTCGACATATCGGCAGGTCAAACGGCACTTACTACACACATGCCCGTTTGTGTACCGGGGCTTGTTCCGCTTGTGGCTGAGCTATATTGCCTGGAGCGGGGTGCTTGCATACGGGGAGAAGGGACGAAGCTCATATAGCCCAAGTTATCAGCAAGACTGTCGGTATCGTCAGAGCCATAGCCGTAGTCAGAGTATTGGTCGCTGTCGTAACCACCATCGGAGTCAAGGTCTGAAGGATAGGAGAATCTCGTGCTTGCCATGGCGTGTCCCCGAGGGAGGGAGTTACTATCAAGGAAGCCGAGAGGATGCAGCACAGAGGACGCTAGCCGTGGTCCTTATATGTCGCGAGGAAACAATGCAGAAATACGACCGGTTCGAACACCAAGCTACGGCTCATGCCTAGGATCGAGCGAGCGGCTCGGGTTGGGTCTGTCCGACCCAAGGACATGGTGGTTCGAGAGCAAACACGAGGCGCGGGAATGTAGTCACATCTATCACACTTCCACTTCTACCACGAACCACCATCTGACCCCTTCAAGGGTTCATTTCGTTATGAGCCGCTTAAAAGTGGCGACGGATGCTCGCCGCTGGATCAGCCTTTCCTTATTCCAGTCTTCGGTCGTCCGCACAGCGCCAGACCGCAGAACAGAGATAGGTCGAACACTGGATATCGACGACACCGATATCCGAGAAGTGACTATATCGATCCGCATCCTCAAGGCTTCATGGGCTCAGCAGAAGGATCACGCAGAGCTCACCCTGGGACGGACGAGCAACGCCCCGCACGGTTTGACAGTTCGAAGACAAGCTCCCACCTCCAAGAGTATGGTCCTAGATCTTCCAGATACCGCCCAAGGTCAGCTCTCGAAGACCTTGGGGAGTCCGGCACCGACTCGAGGGGCACTTCATATCATAGCGCTTCGGATTTGGACAGCTTTGGCGCGTCTGACGAGTACGAAGACTGGTCCGATATTGACGAAGATGTCGAAATGGAGGATGCCACCCAATCTCCCCTTCTGAGTCGCCCTTCCCCCTCCCCCCAACCGTACACGGCAGCCAGTCCCCATCGCGAGCATCTGGAAAGCAGGCTGGCCGCCGCTGAGCGCACCCCGACTTTCCACAGTCAAGCAACTATAACCACTGCGCCTCCTCGCATGAACGTGACGCACGGCTATTCCGGTAGTGGCTACCCCTGGCGTCCACCAGGAGATATATGGACCAACGATACGACTAGAATTTGCATTGTACATCTGCTCTCACCTATCTTTTGGAACCGATGCTGACACGAGTCTACGAAACTGGCATATTTAGGTTTGCAAAACGAAACCTGTCTACCGGAGTAGTACCGGCTTCCAACCTTACCCAACGTGTGGCATGAAATGCGCCGCCAGGCTCCAGCAAGAGAAGGACGACCGAGCGCCTCCTCGAACTTCGCGGACATCCCGGTCATCGAAATGCGTGGTAGGTTTGCATTCAAGTCGATCGTACACATCTCACAATACACTAGGTTTGCGGGGTTAAAGACCGATACGACAACCCAAGCACCGGAAAGCGTTACCCCACCTGTGGAACGACGTGTGCTTCGAAACTCAAGGCTTCTAGTGAAGCGGAGAAAGGAAAATGCGATGTGCGTCTACCTCTCTTTTCCTGGTTATAATGTCAAGCTCATGACACGTCCATAGCTCTGTCACAAACGACCCAAGGCAGTCAACCCAAAGACAGGCAAACCGTACCCATTCTGTGGTCCTCAGTGCAGAGACAAGAGCAAGGCATCGTTTGAGAAGGCGATGGAGGGAACATGCAGGACCTGTTTGGTTTGCTTTCGGCGCCCAATCATTGATTTGGAGAAGCCGTGTTGCAGTGAAGGGTGCATTTCTGCGGTGGGGGCTTGCGCGCCTGCAATGATCGAGATACCAAGAGGTCATTTTGTGTTTGACAGATGTGCGTAACGTGTTCTCTAGCTAGAAGTCGCTGACCAAGCTTCCCTGCTCCCCAACAGACACCGTCGATTTCAGGACAGTTGGAATAGCTCCTCAGATGTCAAGACCATCATCCAGCACATGTATTTCTTTGCTCAATCATTCGACGTTCGTGCACGGTATGGTAATCACAAGTAAGGAACATCCGACTTCTCCTGCTCCTCGTTGGCTCATTCCTTTACCTTGTCGCAGGGACGCACTGAAGAGTTCTCAGCGTGGAAGGGCCCCAACGGAGAAGGAGCTCTGGGTTGCCGTATTACGCGAGTGCAATGCTGGTGACTCGGGCGATATCACTCGTTGCGGCTCCTCAACGTGCCATTCTGCGGTGTTATCGGCGGCGGCTTCCAGCAGCGCATCTACCCCGGAGGTGTGATTTTATCATCAAGCTCTTCCGTAGCCGAAGAGACCCTGTCTGGAATGGGACCCACTCGGTCGACCAAGGTACTCATGAATGTCAGGCTGGCGTATATCCCGGGGAAGAGAACCCCAGACGTTACGGAACAGCATATCATGTCGTATGGGGCTGACATGAGGAAGGAGCATCCAGTGGTGAGTGCAGCATAGTGCTGTCCTGAGAGGGTCGCTGCTGACTTTGCGATACAGGTGAAGATTGTGACGAACAAGGGAGTTCGTCGAGTGGAGACAGGCCAGATGCACGTTTTCGAACCTGCTGCGATTCTCCCTCTGGGCTGCGTAGTGTACACGACGTCAGCGAGCTCCTGATGTCCAGCTTATCGTTTTACGTTTTGGAATGAATTCCCATGAACGTCTCTTTGCACCCTAGAATTCAGCACAGTTCATGATGTTTCCAGGAGCATCTGGCGCAAACACCGCACCCCTGGTCTACCTGTGCTTGCCTCTCGGGCAGAAGCCTGAGACGCAAGCTTCCGCAATGGGCGCTTATTTTCATTGGTTCTAGTTTTCCATAGAACGGTATTATATTGGAACCATCCCCTTGATCACACTTCTATGAACGTTATCATGTTAGAAGCCTTCCGCGAGTGTCAACTTCAGTTCGATCGTCATATCCAGTCGGTACGATTACTTCACGCTACATCCGCCGGAAACTTCGCTTTGCACTTTCACCTCTACAAGATCGATGCGTCTCAGGTTGTTCATGACGCGCCATCCCTCCTTCACTCTCTGAACGCCTTCGAAGATCCCTCGAATCCCGCCACTCCAGCTGATGCCTTCGCCCTCCTGTTGTGGGAGACTCTGGACATGATGAATGGCCAACGGCTTTGGAAGAGCTCTTCGAATCTCAACGTCGCTTTCCACTCCAACAACCCCTTTGGCCCCAGAATCCTTCCGTCGCTTCTCAGTGGCATGCCTAACATACAAACAATGTGTTTCATGCCTTCCGACATTTACAGAAAGCATTCGCTCCTGGGCCTTATGGTCCCCCTTTTCGGAAACCTGGAGAGATTAGTCGTCCACATTACCAATGGGTCTTGGACTAGGGACCTCAAAAACGGATTAGCCCATTTCACTACACTCCAGAAACTTCGGGGCAAGCCCATCCGAGAGGTGCTCTTGGTCATCTCTGCCGGACTTGGACGTGCCAGTATGGGGGTGATAAATTTAATAGTGGGCGAACTGAGAGAGGAGATTCCGTCGGAAGTGTCCATCAAATGGGTTCATGGATGAAGGAGATGTACATTCAAGTTAATAAACCTCCCAGCTCTCGACACAGCAGCCCCGGCTTCACATCGTGGTACATCCAGCCCGTACTACTATCGACGTGGACCCAGTGTGTTGGAAACAGGATACACCGGCCCAGGTTTTTAAGCCCTGTAAGATTAGTGAGACTCTTGAGGCGAATTACAGTCTGAATGAAATGTTTAAATTGCTCAAACTATCTTGGTTGTTTTCTTCAGGCCGACTGTCCTGGCTCAAGCACTCACTGGTGCGCTCACCCTCCGACCGTCCGACTGCTGTGTGACAATGATGGCGCTGATCGTGGCTGCGCTTTCCTCTCAGGTCTCACCACCAGGCAGCACGTCACCCTTTTCTCTTCGTCACCACTATCACTTGTGGGCGCTTATCACCACCACCACCATGAATTATTCAACCGCATGCGATTCGACTCCTGTACGCTTGCAACGTGCCTACGACGAAGGTGGAAAGATCTACGGCGACCACGATGGGATACGCGAGAGAGTTGGACTGTCTTGACGGTGAACAAACGATGGATGCCATTGGAGAGGGGTGGATGACGAATTTATGAAAATGGGTAGCCAGGAGAAGCGTACCTTCAGGTCCCTCACTTTCCCTGCGACGTTGGTGCGTTCCTCTATCGAGTCCCTCCGCTTCTCTGCTATCTCCCTTGTCGGTCCTCGGGTCTTCGTCGTCGTCACCGCTCTAGTTTTGGGGCTTTGTCGATTCATCAGTTATGTTGGCTCGTCGGTTTCTTATCTTCGTTGGTTCCGTGGTTCCGGTTTGAACGGTCCCGTCTGTCGCTTTATATCTGGATTCGTTGGCTTCGTGAGTCTCGATGGTATGGGTATATTGGATTCGGGTCGTTTCGAGATAGGCGCCCGTGGGGCTTTGCAGTCACACAGGTTACAAGTCTGGCAGCTGCGTCTCTGGGGTGCGCATGTGTTTGGATCGATATCACTTTCATGAAACTCTTCGGCTACACGGTTTATTGCAGGATGGACGCTTGGCAACTGATGAGGGAAGTCAGTCGGGTGGGCAAGTTGCCTGTCGTCACCCGTGGTTCCAATTCGGTGGGACTTTCCTAGATCTAGAGTTTCTTCCCCAGAAGCCGGGGAGGGGATTGGGTGTCGAGACACCTGGTCCTTAGAAGAACATACATACATACATACCACTGGTATGTATCTTACTCATGGCTTACCTCGGAAACAGTGCTGGCTTCTGCGATGAATTGTAGGGCGCCGGGGGGAGGGGGTGGGGGGGGTAAAACCTGGGAGTCAGACTGCGCAAATTTCCCCAACGCGAACTCGAGGAGGCGTGAACGAAGTGGGGTTCAAGCGGACAAACGGTCTCATACACGCAGCCGAATATTCGACGCCCGGCGTGTACTAGAACTGGAGGTTCATCGTCCCTGTGACTCGTCGTTCTCGTCAATGGAAGCAGACCATGCAATGTCTCACTCTTCGTGGAGGGTAGGTCTAAGGACGGTGGGGAAATGGCCTGCCACCTTTCGTTCTGCGGGGGCCCTGTACTCACGGGCTTGGTTGGACTCGGGGTTCCGTTTACCAACTGAGGAGATGAACCAGGCGAGCTATTGGGCTCGACGCCAGGTGCGGTTAGCTTTCGGGTTCAGGTACCAATAACGTGCGTTGCGACCTATGTCCACTAATTTCTCAACCTCGTGGCTCTTACAGGTTTGCCCTTCTTGAAAAAAGTCCACACAAGTGACATCGAGCACACGAACTACTGGAACCCAGAACGCACTATGCGAGGTGTCGAAACCTCCCAGCCCCCCGCGAATGTCTGGGGAGCGCACATAGCGCTCGGCTTCACCTTTCAACCTGACAAGCGTCAACCCAAATGCGCTATGATAGGGTCGACACCAACAGACTCGATGATCTGCCAGTAAACCCTGACATGCTGAAGTCCTTACGGTATACCATTGTCAGAGAAGAGTTCCAACGACACTGCGGTTTCCAACGAGCCCGAGTGCGAAGTATTAAGGTGAAGAGGGCGATCTATGTTGGGGCGGAAGCGCAGGTGTCCGTTCTATGATGACAAGAGCCGGAGCAAGAGAGCAAGGCGGTCAGCAGATGACTGGGCGGATGACTGGGCGACTTTGGAGGCTATGTTTCGATGCGAGTCCATGTACGTGCGGGAACCTACTCTATTCCTTGTGGATCTGGTCGTCTGACGGGCTGCTGCGTTCGTCATGCTTAAAGTCTGCGGAGTCGCGCGAGGAGGTACGAAGGTTCTTATCAGTCAAAGACGCCCGGGACGCCTTGAACAAAGCAAGGCACTAATTGGGCTTCGCCGCAAAACGACGCCGGTCTCGGACTTGACCTCAGTCGACTACATCGGCATTGCCTCATGTAAGTTCGCGGAATTGCCGAGTGTTACTGTAGGCTGACGCACACCTCAAAAGCAAAAACGGTAACATAATTGGACCAATAGTACTGGTGCTAAATAACTTCACCCTCGGAAAAAGGGACCTGAAGGAGGCGCATCCAGAGCTTTCCTTCCGATTGCGTTTTTCAGCGCCCCTGCCCTCATCCTCCCTTCCATCAACCTTTCTAACCCACCTCTTATGCTCATCATATGAACCTCCGGTGTCACTTTTGATCCTATGAGGTTCGGCGCTGCCACTCTTTCGCGCATGTCTTCCATCTCCTGTCCCAAGCCTTGCAACAGGTGCATCGTGGCCCCCAATCGTGCCTGCGCAGCCTTCCGATAAGTTCTTAAGTCGAGCAGAAGGTTCAAATTCCTATTGTAATTCTTGAGGTCTTTCCTGTTGCCACCGAGCCTCGTCCATAGGCGGGATAAGAGTTCATCCCGGTCGGCTGCCAGTGCTGCATCTTCGCGAGCTGCAATCGACTGGACGGTATTCAAGTTTTCTTCCAGGTTGTCAAGGTTTTGGGAATTGATCTCCACCTCCAAAATGATCCGCTCTAGGTTCTCGCTTAAGACGTTCATCGCATTGAAGAACGTCTCTTTCACCACCACCTCCGCTGACTTGCGGGAGCTCCAAGGAAGAAGTGCTTCTGCTAGGCTTCCCCCACTCCTCGCTCTCGCGACTTCAATGGCTTGCAGTGTGTATTCATTCATCGCCATAACATTGTCCAGTGCACCATTCATCTTCGCGTCGAGACGGGCAAGAGCCCTGCCTGCCGTACGGGCGCTCCCGCTGAATTGGCTCAGTGTCGATGCCAAGCTTTCGCGAGTCTTGAGATCGCTGGCGCGTATGAGAAGTATCAAGTCTGCGGTCGCCATCTCCGCCTTTTTCAGATCAAGGGAGAGAGATGATGGAGTCGTAGCGGTCAGTACATATTCATCGACCATCTGCCCGAAGGATTTGGACTGAATTTCGACTAGCCTCGGGTAGTCAGCCCAGCGCACCGTGCGTTTGATTTTGGTGGAAGGTGATTCGGAAAGATGGTCGAGTAGGCTGTTGCAGATGCCGATGGAGGAGACATAGGGTATGTAACAGAATGGGCCTAAAGTGGTGGCCAACACGGAGGATAAGCGGTCGAGGGCTGGAGTCAAAGAAGCTACTGCCAATTGCAGCAGGAGCGCAACAATGACAAGGAGAAGGAGGAGCGACGTTATGCCAGCCAGTGGAAACCCAAGGATCGTCATCGTGCGGCGGAAGATGGTGAGGATATACTTCGCTGTTGAATATACACCTACGAGGAGGTAATGGTTGAGGGTATTGGTGGACATGGCCGGGAGTGAAACTTGCAAATCGGACTTGGGTGTTGAAAGCTTCCTCCCGCCTTTGGTAGCCTGAGAAGTGGCACTGCGGGTGGCCAAAGAGGGGATGGGTAAGGATGACATCGGGTTGCGTATGCCGTGAGTGGTCCGACGCGAACCCGTTGGCCCAGCGATCTTGCGCTTCCTGCGGAGGATCACGTATATGTTCGGTCGTGGGGATGCACAGGTGAGTGACGATCCATTTGTCTTGTTGGGGTGCTGACCCGAACTGAGACTGCGGGCTTCATCAACCCAATCATCGTTCCCCGGACATAGCGTTGCCATTATAGAACTTGCGTTCTAACGAGCTACGGGGATTTGGATGGTGGAATGAGGTGTTGAGGGTGACTGAAGGTGGGATAGCAGTCGATCGGAACCGATGGGGTGAGACTTATATAGATATGTTGTAGCCGTGGGTGGTCAATGCATAGCGTGCGTCGCCACAGCCCGAAGAATGCAGTTACCGTCGGACTGGGCGGAGGCCACCAGATCGACAACCGATGGCTCGTATGTGTGTATGGGTTCGAATGACGTGGAGCTCTTTGTGCGTTCCACGGTCCCAGCGACGTGCGGAGATTACATGTAGCTGTTCTGGCCGCTGCTAAGTCCATGGTTAGTCCCAGATGGTGTGCGTGATGGTGAGGCCAGTGGAAGTACAAAGGAAAACTGGTACAAGCAATGGAACCGGTGCGCACAAAGAACATGGTGCACACCGGTACTCAACGATGACACAAAGGTGGCAGACAGTATGGGATCAAGAGGCGTATATAAAAAGGACCCAGCTATGGAATCCACGGGGCCAGCCAACGTGGCGTTTGCATGGTCCTGATGATTCCAGGAGCGCGTACAAGTCAGGGCCAGCTTCGATCCCGATTACGTGTTGTCTGCGCTTCCAGGAATGGTTACAGGGTGTGACCATACTGAATCTTTGTTGCATGGTTTTGCTTGTTCCAGCGAAGGTTCCATATCGAAGGTAGGAAACCCGGACTCATGCTGGTCGCGGAGGTGGACCGTGCCTTTCCAGACTTGATTCCATTCAAAATTCTCTTTGGATGTCCTCAAATTGGAGCCGCAGGGTACAGATTAGGGATAGTTGACCTGGTTCGGGGATATCGAAGGTTTTCTGGAATCACAGTGGAACCAGCTTTGTATCAGACTGGTCTACGATTTATGGTGTATCGCTGTCCTCGCAGAAGCCACGCGCAGGACCACACGAACGACACAAAACCTGGTCTTACCTCTGGACCGACGTGTTCCATGTCTGTGGCCAGCATGTGAGAATTTTATACCTTACTCGTCCTGGTGAACACTGATTCCAGCGGTCCTCTGACGCAGTGTATGCGCTGGAGAAGTTGTAGAGAGGTGGTAAGGAGGTGAGTCCCCAGTCAGTTCTACTTCCATTCAGCACCAATTACCGTGTGCTTGCAGGTGTTCTAGCCCTCATCACTGAAGTCCAATTGCAACTCTCTTTACCTACAGCTGTCACGGCGGCGACCTAGCGTGCGGCCTTCCCCTGGACGCATGATTGCCAAAACTTCGGGAGCCCTCGAAATGAAGCAGCCGATGACGACTAGTCTTCTTCAACCAGCGCGAAGAACGTCTGCACCCCAGAAACTTGAAGGCCTGGAACAGTCGGAAAAACAATGAGTGCGTTTTTGAGGACGTGAAGATGTGATGGAGTTGGCCCCAGCGGAGGAACTACGTCTTTCGGAGGTCGAGAGGTGTGTTTCCGCCTAAGACTCTACACGAGGAGTGATAGACTTTCTGGATCAACCTTCGTTCTGTTCGAAGACCTTCTGAATGCATCTCAGGAGACCCTTTAGACGAAGATGTCCACAGAGAGTCCCTGTCGACAGCCGCCGAGCCGAGCGTCGCCCATGGCTTGTTCTGGGACCAGGACGAGGGTCAAGACGTGCACCCCGCTGTATGGTCGCGAGAATGTCGCCCACGACGCTCTCCTTATATCCTTCTAATCCCAACCTCGACCGACGTCTTCTAC
>JANDKE010000336.1:0-27155 GCA_027627275.1 Coprinellus aureogranulatus
CGTCCGGATCCCGGACTAAGTCCGCTTTCCACGTTTTGCGTGGCATCTCGTGGGTGGATGTCGCCCTCATTTGAGGCCGCTAGCCGACGTCTAGTACGAGGACCCCCTTTTATCCCCCTATGAGGCCGGTGAGGTTTTGAGATTTCCATGTCCGGGAAATTTCTGGCGACCTCCGATTTTCTGTCCGGATCCTTTCCGGGCTCTCGAGGTCACCTCAGATTTTGTCCGGAAATCCTGTCCGGCCTAAAAATATTCGCATTTTTCTCGATTTTCGCCTATTTTTCGCGCGAGCAGCGCTACCGCGCTGCTCGATCTGTTACAAACCTGCAGTACACCAGGAAATGCTCCTCGTACCTTTGCGCTGTCTTCACCACTCTCCAGACCCCGAAAGCGTTAAAGAGAGGCCTCTTCAACGCTTTCGGTGATGAGGTGAAGGACGAGCCAGCCGTGACAACACCCGATTCCTTCCAGCAGTTCCAGGTATGCACGTTAGAAGGCCAAGGGTAACTGTGCTTCCGCGAAATAGGCCACCTTGATCCTCCAGGCTAGGGACTGGAACCAGAGTGTCGGCATACGGTATTAGGGAGGCTGGCAATGGGGAATACAAGACGTGTCGACAAGAAAAAACAGTCTCTGGGAAAGCAAAAAAGAAACTGCTGGGACAGCAGAGTCGAAATTTCCAGCAGAGCGTGTTGTTTGGCCGGGCGTGCAGCAGCCCCATCACCCCATCAGTGCTGCCCTGACTCGGCGCTTAGCATCTACTTCCATGGCCTCCAGGAAAGCGTCCATCTCCCGCAAGACAAACGAGACAGAGATCGAGGTCCACATCGACCTCGACTGTGCCCCAGGCTCGGGTGTGCAGCAGGTCATCGATGTCTCCACCGGCATTGGCTTCCTCGACCACATGTACACCGCTCTCGCAAAGCACGGAGGCATGTCCCTGACCCTCAAGGCCAAGGGCGATCTATGGATAGACGACCACCACACCGCAGATATGTCTTCTCTGTGACGCTTTTTCCTACTCCAGTCCTGACCCACTCAAACAGGACACCGCTATCGCCCTCGGGACCGCCTTCAAGCAAGCACTAGGCGAAGTGCGCGGAATCAAGCGCTACGGATACGCCTATGCACCTCTAGATGAGGCCCTCTCCCGCGCAGTCATCGACATCTGCTCCCGGCCCTACTGTGTCACCGATCTCCACCTCAAGCGCGAAAAAATTGGAGAGCTCTCGACAGAGATGATTCCCCACATCTTCTACTCCTTCGCCATCGCCTCAGGCGCCACTCTCCATGTCGATGTCTTGCGCGGGGAAAATGACCACCATCGGCAAGTATNTCATCCCATTTCCTCTACCGTTCAACTAAGTAGTCTGCAGAGCCGAGTCGGCGTTCAAGGCATGCGCACTCGCCATCCGCCAAGCGATCGAGCGAACAGGCGGCAACGATGTCCCCAGCACCAAGGGTGTCCTCTAGGCTCAATCTAAAACAATTCCATAATTTACTGTACAAGAGATATCACCAACACATAGCGAAACTATCCAAAAGATGTATGCCTATCCCCACAGAATACATCGCTCCTCCTGCGGGGGGTTCAGCTTGGCCTTCTTCGAGCACTTGAACGCCTCTGCAAACGCAGGTATATTCGACACCGTCCCATCCACCCTGTACCTCGANGGTGAATGAGGATCCGTCCTGATTCGCTGCACCGCAGCAGCAGTCTTCATCGAACGAGCCCAGATCTGCCCGAACGCAATGAAGAAAAGCTGATCCCTCGTGTACGTGATACCTGGAAGCAGGTACTCGCCCCCACTCTCGACGGAGGCGTGGAACTGCTCCTTCCATGCCCGGTACGCTTGGATGAGGCCTGTGTCCCCAATGTTCTCACCAGATGTACTACGAAAGATATGAGCTTCGAGCGATGAGCGGCCGTGGGGGGCACTCACAGATTTCCATTGACGTGAATCTTTCCACCCTTCCCATCGTCGATGGTGTACTCTGTAAGACGCCTTAGATTTACTGCCAATATTAGTCAATGTTTGCACTCACTGGAAAACTGATCCACGATGCACTTCTGCTTCCCCTTGAATCCCTCGCTCGTTTTATTCGTCCACCATTCTTCTAGCTTGCCCTGCTGGTTGTATAACCTTCCCGCAGAGTCAAACGCGTGCGTAAGTTCGTGCGACGCAACCTGCCCAAACGCTCCATACGCCAGATACCCCGGCCAATCCGCGCGGAAGAAAGGTGGTTGCAGAATCCCAGCCGGGAACACAACCTCATTTGAGGGAGGGTTAAAGTACGCATTCACCGTGGAAGGGAACATCAACCACTCCTCTGGATTACGCTTACGCCCCAGCTGAAGCCACCTCTTGAATTGGTCGCTAGATGCTGCACTCAGCATGTTATCAAGGAACTTAGACTTATCGATCTTGACAGTGCTGTAGTAGGCGGCGATGGACTGCGCCGACTCGGTGTTGGGCGAGACGGGGTAGCCAACCTTGATACGGATTGCGTCTGCCTTCTCTGCAGCGGCCTTGGCGCTCTTCTCATCCATCCAGTCGATGTTCTTCAAACTTTCCTTGAAGGCTTGTATGATATCTGTATCAGCTCTTGTTAGCCACATCGCCGTGTCTGTAAGTCGGTCAACACATACCAGTCATCACCTTTGTACCCTTCTGCTTGCTCTCCCCACCGAATGTTTCGTTGACAAAGTACCTCCCAGTTGCAAATCCCAACGTCTCTTCCACCCTGCTTACACACCACTCAGCCCTATCACCCACCACACCCTTCTTGATACCATTCAATGCCTCGTACAACCGCCTATGCGCCTGCCACTGATCAGTCTCACTCCCAAGATACGGAGCCAGCTGGATAAGCGCCCGTGACACAAGGTAGCCCTCAACAACACCCTTGTCGGTGTCGTTGAGGATAGAAGCAAGGGAGACAGGATATGCAGGGTAAGTCAATATAACCCTATCGGGATACGTCCGGGGTGTGAAAGAGGCGAAATACGCCGGGAATTCAATCTGAGGAAGCGTCTCCGTGAGGTTGNANAGTTTGACCGGGTTGTAAGTGGCGATAGGGTCCTGGTAGAGGATGTCCAAGTCCAGGCTAGCCTTCGCGAGTTCGCTCTCAAACTTGACAACNTTCTTCGCCAACTTCTTAGCGCGCTCAGACTTCGGCAGTTCACCTCCGGGTTGTTTTCCACCGTCATCATCGCCGTCGCCAGGGTCCTCGGGGTTCCATGGTGGCCAGGGCCACGGAGGCCATGTCTGGGATTCGGCGTTGTTGATGAGAGTATTCGAGGATGCGTCGCGTACNTCGTNANCGTCATCATCNTCATCCTTGTCCTTGTCNAGNATATCCAGGACNCTCTCCAAGAGCTTAGACAGGGTCTCCCNNTACAAGTTGGTNATNTCNTCCTCCTCAAAGTACTCTTTGGAAGGCAAACCNAGCTCGGGNTGGTTNAACCANAGCACCATGTGGTTGGGATCGTCNCCGACGTCNCCTTCAATATCGAAACCAAANAGNGCGGGGATACCTGCATTGCCNGTTGTCTCGNTCGCCCTCTNTTGGAATCACAANGCTGTACACGTACCTCGGGTATGAAGNTANGCAACCGNCGCAGTCAACCCATTGAATTTCNGTCCCACATCNCTTTCATCCTTCACAACCTTGGATGTTATATCCGTNTCCTCTTCCCTATATAGCTTGCGAATGACCTTGACAANATGTCGCAAGGGCTTGTCTCCGATCTCATTCAGGTGTTTCTCGTCCAAACATGAAGCNTACTGGTCTCGNAGCTTCTTCAGAATGGCNGCGTCGTAGTCGTATGTCGTTGACTTGGGGGTAGTCGGCTGCTCGAGGAACTTCTGNATGACCTGCTTGTTNTGTTGAGCGAGCTGTTCGAAATGCCCGAAGCTGCTCTTGTCCGCGGGCAAAGGGTGTGTACCAAGCCAACCGCCATCTGTAGAGGGTTTGTCAGGGATGGGTTCGAAGGCTCCGAATGATGTCACAAACTCACTAGCAAAGTCATAGAAGTTCTCGCACGGATCCTGCGTCACGTCCAGGCTGGAGAGGATGGAGGCAGCAAGGACCACGCAACGTGGTTCTAGGCAGGGTTTCTGAAAAACACGATGATCGATNAGCAACACGCCATGGCACGGGAAGCCTTAGCAAGGGGCCGCGAGAGTTGAACGCAAGTCTCACCTCGAACGGGCGGGGTTGTTGGGCCAGGTGCGGGGACAGTGACTATTTGAGTCGTAGTCGTAGTTGCAGTCGCAGTGGTGGTAGAAATAGCGGTAGTCGTTGTGTATCCTGTGGTCGTCGTTGCGCGAGTTCGAGTCGTAGTTGTAATAATCGGCTCCCTATCCGGATTCCCCCCTCCACCTCGCCCGCTGTTCAGTTTGTGTTGTGCCCCAGCGAAGAGACCAATGAATATCTACAGTGAAGGTTAGCCCAAGAACAAGGGAAATGCTTTGAGACTAACAGAGCTCAACAACAAGAGAACCAGCGACAGCACAAGGAGGATCTTCGTGAGGGGAGTAAGGGGTTCTCTAGCTACTGCGTTCACCCGGTCTGAAAAGGATGCGGTCTGAGAGGCAGTCGGACGCTCATCTCGCTCAGGATCTTGGAGCAACGGAGCGTCCTCTGTCAGTCCAGTGAGTTCAGCGTGTTCCCAAACATTTGAGCCCGCAGTGCTCACCGTCCGCCGAGGGCCTACCAAAGTAGCTGTACCCGTTGCTGTCCGCCATAGAGACGAACGTCGTTCAGCTGAGACCACCAATGGATGGCGCAGCTGTTGTGCTTATGAAGCTTCTCACCTCGACCTTGCGGTGTGGACTGTGCGTGGTGGTGAAATGAAGTAGCGCGGCCTCACCGCCAGCTGCCAGTGCATCAACGAAACGTGATCGCGCCTTTCAATGGGCGCTTGTAACTACACGAGTAGTTTGCGTTAGCACTTCGACATATAGATATAGATATGCACTGCTACGATCCATATAGCATCCTAAGATCTCTCAAAGCAAGAAAGACGACATAGGTAGATAAGTAGCATATGTAATGCCAGCACAAAAGGTCGAGAATGGTAAGTTATGCGTCAATATATATAACGGTTCTTCCGTGAGTGGGGATAGATCATATAGAGCTTGAGATACTTGGAGCGACGAAGACTGGACCTAGTCAATAGTGACAGCTTGATTAGAGGAACATCATTCGCCGCTTGGTATCTTTGTTGTAGTCCCGAAAAGCTCTCTTCCATGCATCCAGATCGAGAGGCGCATCTGACGAAGCGACCGAGCCGAAGTCACTCGCTCGTAGATTCTCCAGAGCAAGTGGCTCGAAATGGAAAGCATCGCGTCCACACGCAAGCTATGGAGTAGAGTGGTTAGCGCAGGGTGAGAAACGAGGAAATGGTACTCATACATCCGCATCTGCGAATAGTTGTGATCAGCTTCTGCTCTCTGGAAGACGGGGAGCGACTTACAGTAAACAGGGGCCGGGATAGATACGGATCGCGTAGCCTTGGCGTAACTGTGGCAAAGGGCGAATGCGAGTTCTTGAATGCTGCAGAAAGTTGAGGTTCGTAAGAGATGGTCTGGATGTCGAAAGACTGGACTCACGGTGCAGTGCTTTCACCACCAAAGACATCGTCCTGCAAGACGATATAATGACTAGATCGCGACGCTGAACAGTGACATTAGCTGTTGAACATCACTATAGGACGTTATGCACATACTTCCAATGATCGCCGCATGGGACAATAGATAGAAGTCTCGAATAGTCGGCTGGGTAATGCCGTTGTTCACGACCACACCTGCTTTGCAGTTACCCCTCCCGTCGTTAATCCTGAAGACGTTTGTGGTTAGCCGTGGCACGCCGAAGGCAGCGGTGAAGAACCGACGTTGGTGCCCCAGGGAACATGAGAGTATGATGTCTACGGTTCGATCAATACAACCGTCGAACGGCTTTCAGCGAGTACGAAGGTACCTTTTTCCGACGACGATAAAGGTGACTTTAGGCAAGGGGATAGGATCGTTGATATCCTTGTGCTCCCTCTTAGCCCAGTTCTCCACCAGTTGGCGTGGCATGGTTTTCCATAACTCTTGAATCGCCTCTGCAGAAATGTTTAGCTACCATGGAAGCGGAGTAGCGTCGAGCCCACCATTTAGAGCTTTGATTTCTATGGCTGTGATTTTATCGTATTCCCCTTCAGATACTCCGTCCCGAAAGAAGACAATATTTGCAACGGGCATGCGCGGGCCGTCAGCGTTCATCATGAAGTCCGACAAAGCAAGCCTCATCATCTCTTTCAAGTCGGAGATGACCTCCTGCCTGGGGTCTTGAAGCCTCGTGATCGAGGCATACCTGAGCGCAAACTGGTCGTGGCTGTATACCAGACTGGCTACAGATGGTTTACGAATCCCTGGCGACGGATGGCTGACATCGGAACCTGATCGTCGCTCAGGCCCATTCTTCCTACACATGGTTCTTGAAGGACTCACCGATGATCATCGTCGGACGACTTGGATTTGAGGTCAACCTGTCATACACCGGGGATCCACTCACTCTCGAATTCTCCCCACCCAGGCGCGCATTGACCCTGGTGGAAAGCTCAGTGCGAGTGAATGATGCAGCGCGGCGGACACGTACTTCAGCACGACATTATTCCAATACTGCGAGGCAGCATTCTGGTGTTTAAAGTTCAGTTTGTCAACGCGAACGCATTGCGTCAAAACACCTAGCAATTCGTTTGAGGCCTCTCCAGCCGGTCAAAAGGCTCGACATGGGACTTACCACACTTAACGTCTCCCCAGTGTTTTATCGTCGCTCGAGGACCGCCAGCCTCTTTCTCCAGAATACAGAGAATGAAGAAAAGTTTTGCCTTCGTCATCTGTTCGTAGCTTTCTGCCCCAAGCTTCTCCTTCACACTAGTCAACAGACCATCCAAAGCCTGAAAACGATTAGTTGACATAATACGTGTGAGATTCTTTCCCCTACCCCCTGTAAATTCGTGCTTCCGCCTCCTACATCAAATGCCTTTTTGGCGAAAGGACCCAAGACCTGAAGACCTGAACGCCAGTGAGGATCGTGGTCGAGGAATATCTATGGATTACACACCAAGGTTTTCAGCGTTCTTCACGAGGCCGGGTATGAGCTCTTCGTCGACCCGGCGGTTCCCATAGGTAGTGGCCGCCAAGTTGAGAATTGCCCAGCCGCATTTACGAGGGGTGCTGAAAAACTTCCTTCCTAGCAGATTCCATTGGCCACGATCAACAAACTTCAGTTCGTTCGAAACGGGTAAGTAAGGAACAGGAAAGTTTACGATGAAGGTACATACCACTTCCTTGTCGCCATATCGGACACGGGGTGGGGGAAGAACGGTCCCATCGACTGTAAGTGGGCGCTCCTGTACCGCCATCTCCGCAAGAACAAGACCTTCTGAGTTTCTGTACTCTCCGGCCTAGAGGGGGTTAGAACAACTACCGTAGGAGGCGGCCGTGAAGTAGGCATACCGCTCCACTAATGGCTCTCTTCTTGTCCTCGGGTTTCAGAGTTGCGCACTTTACCATCAATTGTGCCGCACTTTCAGGGAGAGTTTTCTTGTATAGCTGGTTAGGGTCAATGAAGCAGGTCTCCATGGGCACGATTTCCAGTCTTTCAGGAGTCTCCCTCAAGATGACACCGGGCAGTTCAGGCAAAGCCAATGTGATATTGTAGAGGCGCTTATAGTGTTCCTAAGGTTAAACGAAGTCAGGAGCATCCCAAGTTTGTCTAATCAGTCCTTGACGTACTTTGATGGTAATCGTCATTCCGTCGCCGTTCTCGAACTCGTAGAAGGCGCCATCCTTGTGAAAACCTTTGATTGCCCTTCTGGGTCCGAGGCGGGGGGGATCGCCTTTCTTCTCGCGGATGAATAAACCACGGAAAATCTTCTTGGCCTGCGCCAGCTCCCTTTCAGTCAAGTTCTCCAGATCTCTGAGGTTCCTCCTGCGCATTACGGCGAGCATGGCATCTTTGAGAGCACCAGACTGCCAGCTACCCAGCTGTTAGTATCCAGTACCTCAGCTTTTTGTACGATGCACTCACAATGCTGCAACTGTAGTGTCCACCACGATCATAACCTTGTTAATCGCAGGTCGAACCGAGCTGCGGGAGAGACGCGTCCGCGATCGTAACCAAAGGCATCGAAGACAGTACTCACTGAAAGATTCCTCTGCGGAGTTCGAGGAAGTTGACAGTAGATTGAATGAGCGCTGGCCTCTGAGGGAAGTATGCCTTCCCATTATTCGCGTGCAGGCTGTGAAAGAACTTTAGGCGATGCAGCAGAGATCAACCGAGAGAGGATGACATACTTGTTGAAGGAGTAGCGCACAACAAGCTGCATAAAGTTGAGGAGACTTGATCGCCTGGGGGAATCTCGGCCATCCCGAACGACTTCATTGATTTCTCTAGGTTTATGATGGGCGACCCGTTAGTGAACATGTTACGCAGGTCAGGGACCACCTATCACGCACGTAGCGGTAATCGGGTCACCCGCCGTCCTCTTAAACTCTATCACTGTGACGCCTCTGGTATCCTCGGGCCCTGGTACAGCTGAATCCCTCAGACGGACGCGGAACTAATATTGTCAGCTTGCAAAGACGTTTCATGACACAAACACTAACCGATCGGAAGGAACCCAGTCGGTTGGCCGCAGCAGGGTGAGCGAAACCAATGGCTCCTCCATCGTACAGGAAGATAGGATGGAAGGGCTGGGGGGAGACTGTTACGCGAAGATGGTGCACCAGCTCGGTCCTCTTCTTCCATGACCCTTTGGGGATGTCGGGCTTGAACGCTTGTGGCATTGAGCTCCCGCTTTCCCAGCCCCACGGAGTACAATTGAATTGACTTACAGACTAGCGATAAATGGTAAGTGTCAGACCTAAAAGAGGCGGGAGAGCTTACGCACCATCATACATCACGAAGGCCTGAGTAGGCACTCTAGGAGCGGAGTGGGTGATTAGGGTGCGTGCAGCCTCTGGAGGAGGAAGCATACCGAGTGACTTCGAAGCAGTTGGTGACGACTGGAGTGCTGGTGGGAGGAGCTGCAGGCGCAACCNNGTTCCCACTGCCAGAGGTGATAGCAGCAGTGTTCGAAGGCCGGTGAGCGCCGCAGTGGAGGGAGAGGGAGCCGAGACACCCTGAGTTGACACTCCGAAGAAGGAGGCCATGTCAGAGGTCATAGCCAGAGAGTCGTTCGATCCATCAGATGCAGGATCGTTCGACTTGTTGTCGCTTTCGCCGTCTTCGATGTTGACGAGGTCGACGAAGGACACATTGTCCAGTGGGATCAACAGAAAACCCACGCCGCAGCAAGCAGCACAGGTCTCGGTCTCTGAGTTCCAATCAGCGGACTCGCTCGCGTGAAACAAATGGATAGAGGAGTCCTGGCACATACCGAATTTCTCGTCATCCTCAGCCAACATTTGAGAGCCTGAGACATCTGTCAATAATGAACACTTAGGAAAAGGGTGGTCCATACGCTTATCAATGGCAGTCATCAGGACTCCCAGCAATTCCACCATTGGCTTGGACAGCGGCAGCGATTGGGAGGGACGCGATTGAGCAGTGTTGGAATTGCTGGACATACTGGCGATTAAGAGCAGGTGAGTGGAAAGAGAGATGGGTAAAAGGAAGAGCAGATGGAAGTCGAAGCCCGTCAAGAGGACACTTTATACTTGAAGTCTTGTCCCCTCACCGAGGCGTTCGACGGGTCACGTTTGGTTCACCTGACCGAAACGGGGAAGTGGCCAGCTGGTGTGAGGTTCCTTGTCCTGAATTTGATCAATTAAGTGCAAGCCTCGGTGAAAGGCAGAATAGAACGATCCGATAACGCTAGCGCAATTTAGTTCCATGAGCCTATCACTGATTTTGCCTCTCTCTCGTCAGGCCCATGGCCGTGTATTCACCGCTGCAGCTGTAAACCTATACGCAGAGTACCTGAAGTAACGCAAAATGATTTTTGGGGTTCATCCGTCTCGTTTTGTTAAGTCTTGTGCATGATGGATACTCACGTCGACGACGCAACACCTAAACGAAGCGAGCGTTGAAATTCATCACCCACATCCCACTCTACTCCTTTGCGTTCCGCTCTCACCAACTCCATGGCTCCTCAAAGCTGGGCTACACCCGCTGAACGAGATTTTCTCCTGTCCTTCCTACCGGAATACGAGGCATGCCAAGTCCAACGGAAGTACAAGAACTTTTGGTTGAAGGTGAACAAGGACTACCTCACCAAATTCCCCGTTGTCGAGAGGCTTTTTCCGGGGGTCAAAGCTTGCGATCTTAACGACGAGCAAAGGGATATGTGTGCGGGGGCTATTGCGAAACAGCAGAAAGTGAGTGCCATATATCAAACATTCCAGACCGCAAATTGATATTCCCCATGTAGCGTATCAAGGAGTGGTACCGGTGGCAAATGAACCCTCGTAGCCGCAATGCTGGGTTTACCATTTCCAAGAAAGACCTACAAACGATTTACCATGCCCGCACTCGAGTTCTCAAGCCGTACGAAGTATTCGCTAAACTATTCCCTCGAGAGGTTGAGGAGTTGAAGAAGAGGAGGTGCGAGGAAGGAGGTGTTAAAGGGCGCCACCAGCTCTCCGTTTGGCATGAGGTCGCGAAGGAACTCTACCAGGGTGCGTCGGAGATGCAGCTACAGGCCGTGAGGAAGGAAATGAGTGACGGTCCCACATCGGACGGCGAAGAAAGTCACGATTCTCCAAAGTCCTACTTGCGGTTCGTGTTTGTATAGTGTTGCTGAATATACTTCTGAGTCCCATTCTTCAGCTATATGAAAAGGTTGCCGACACTCCTGGACGCAGCTGTAAGTCCCGCCGTCAAGAAAGCGGGAGTCATTGCGTTGGTCACGATAGTAGGACCCGACCCAGAGAAACATGGGAAGATTGTGTGCAGAACGTGAGTTCTTCGTTTCACCTCTATCGAGGTTACGCTCTAAGATAGCCCCTCGCTAGCCTTCAGTTTGGCGACAAGCCCGGCACACCTCTCTTCTCGAACGTATGGGCTGATCATGACACTGTCTTTGTGGAAGAGCTCGCTCGTTTTGCACGAAGGCATGAGTTCCGTACGTGGTTTAGCTCCGAGTTCCATTGCCTTGCGCTCAACCTCGTGTCCATTAGCGCCGGAAGTCTGTGCTGCACGCTCCCTCACCAACCATACCCTAGACTTGAAAGTGCCGCAGAGTCCCGTGAGAGACCCGACAGGTTTGTACATGCTAAACTTCGAATCTATTGTTTCTGATTTCAATATTTCACAGATAAGGCTTCGTCTCAGCTACCAAGTACCTCAGCAAGCGCTCATGAACAGAGCCTAACTGAGAGCGAGCAAACTGGCTCCATCAGTCAGGGGCAGTCAGGTGAGAAGAATGATGAGAGCACAGCCTTGACCGCTCTGGAAGGAGTTGAACTTGCTGCGCGTGTTGGACGAGCCAGGATGATCGTTGTCGACTCAGATGACGATGAACTGGACGACGACAAGGACAGTCGCAACACAGCGCGTTCTTCTCCTCCTCCTGTGCGTGGAAAGGACACTCTCGGCCTCTTCAGTGATGACAATGATGACAACAACAACGACGAGGACGACGAGGAGAAGAACTTGGATCTCTCTCCGCGTTCCATTGTTGAGGATGACTTTGGCTTTACCGAAGGTATGTTATCCTTTGTTCTAATGATCATCGCTAATATGGTACCATGGGATACTAGTTGATTGGGAAATCTTTGAGACATCGCTTCAGCTGGAAAAGACCCATCAGCATCCCGAGGATTCGAACAGGAACCGTTTCCCCCGATTCCGATCCCGATCGCCATCTCGATCCCCCTCTCCGTTAGAAGACACCGGAGAGGGTGTGTCCACGCAGCGGTCTCATTCAATTGAGAACCACAACGCCGTTGCAACTCCACAACCTCCTTCTCAGAAGGCGCGTGGCGTCCCGGAAAGGGTAGATTCTTCCGTCAACCCTCATGTCCATGCCCGAGCCCTCAACCCCGCTTCCGCTTCTTCTCAACCCGCACATGCCCCACCAAGGTCTTCCACTGCTACGGTATCTGTACCGACACTGTCTCCCATTCCTGACTCTCAGCGGGGATGTTTTGCGTCCGTTACCTCCCTTCCAGAGTCCATCTCTCAGTTCAAGTCTCTCTTATCGCACCCACTCCGTCTGGGTACAAGCCTGCCTCCCGTTCCTGTGCCTCCCTTGACAGCGCTACTCGCTTCCGATGGATCTTTCTATCCGCGCAGATCCCGCTCACCAGGGACGTTCTCGCCTTCGCATGCCCCATCCGCCAAGTCTACTCCGAAATCGACCATCACTCTGAAAGATCCCCAACTCAAGAGCTTATCTTCTCGAGCCTTCCAGAAACTCCCGGTCGCCTGGTCACCGGGAATTCTTTGAGGAAGTCTCCGATCTCGGTGGCTCCGTCGTTCACGGAGAGTCGTCCTGCGCCCGTTGCTCACACATCCCAGTTACCGAGTCCTGCGGCCTCCTCTACACGGAAATCAGCGAAGACAACAACAAGGGCGTCGACACCCCCCATCCCTGCTCCGGTAGAGGATGACCATCCTGCCTCTGACTCTGCTTTCGAATCTCAGAAGCAGAGCACAAACTTGAAGTCACGGATCCACCTGCCAGCCTCGCAAAGAACCTCTGCCGAACCTCCAACTCAGAAGCAAGTTCCTACTGATGTCGATAATGGGGAACCTGCTCCGCGCCGTTCTGCTAGAGGAAGTGTGCCTTCGAGACGTGAAGAGCAGCTTCAGATGATCGGCACTAACGTCACGCATGTTGTCGCGAAAAAGGGAAAATCAGGAGGTGACGCATGGTTCAAGGCAGCCTTGGTTGAGCTCAATGCGTATGACATGGGTGAATGCTGGAGAAATGTGGTGAAGAAATGGGAGGTTCTCGAACGACTTATGGGACAACAAAAGGCTGGAAGGGTACGTCGTCATGAGGTGTCTACCCAACCTGGTTCCACACTGATAACCTTTCAGGGAACTCTCCCCGTTGAGAAGCGCCCTGAGGAGTGGACGAAGTGGACCTCCAAGGCATGGCAAGGAAATCGTCCGTATGACAAGATTCCTTCCATTGAGACCCCGCGGAGTTTGGCTTGGCTTTCACCGCGTGGTGGGCTTCCATCCAGCCCTGTTTCCGTAAGTCAGAAGGTATCCTTCCACTCTGCGTCTATGCCAGCCCCAACGCAGACGCAGACGCAGACGCAGACCAGCAAGACCCCTGGGTACATCTCCGCAAGTCAGGAATCAACGGGTTTGTAACGGTAATTATGCTCCTGATGTGGTGGGGTCACGCTGCGGCGACGCAGAAGTCGGAATGGCTGGAGGATTCCATGCCCCTCTGGCATCGCGTCGTGGAAGATGTCGAGAAAGTTCTCGAAGCGATGACCAGCACGTTCATCGAGTCAACTTCGAACAAGGTTGGGAAGCGAGGGCGCGAGAACGAGAGCGAGAGCACGGAGCGTAAACGATCGAAGAAGAGGTGCGAGCGAATTATTCCGTAACACCCAGTTCTCAAACTGACTTTGATACAGGGCTCGTCGCTAGGTCCACTCTCTGAGAGTCCCATGACAGACTGCAAGATAATAGATGCACTTATGGCTTGGTGTAGGTTGTATTCGAACATCGATAATATCACATATTTCCGCCCTTCACCTATACGCAGGCGCGTATGGGTGGAGGTTTGAACGAGAAATTTTGATTAGAGGTTGGAAGCCTCCACTTCTATCTCCACTGAAGAATCATTTTTAGCTAATTACGGTATATCTTCTGCGCTCGTTCGGTCTTCCTTAGCTTGTTCTTCGGGCGAAGGCGAGACAGAGTCCCATTGTCTTCGTTGGCGATTGCATTGGGAACGAGAACCGTTGACTGGTGCGCCTGATCGTCTAAATTTTGAAGCGTTGATTGGGATGATGTTGTTGGTTCAATAGGTTGTTCGCGAGTGGCGTGA
The DNA here is from genome assembly GCA_027627275.1 of Coprinellus aureogranulatus. Taxonomy (NCBI): domain Eukaryota; kingdom Fungi; phylum Basidiomycota; class Agaricomycetes; order Agaricales; family Psathyrellaceae; genus Coprinellus; species Coprinellus aureogranulatus. The sequence continues at coordinate 14,015 of JANDKE010000336.1, forward strand.
TATTGTGGAATGCCGTACGAGGAGGGAAGCTGTAGGACGGGGGATGCTGAGCTCGAGGGGCCTGGCTGGTATACCGCCGCTGTCTCCAATGCAAAGCGACTGCGAAGATATTGAGCAATCAGTGAGCGCATTATTCTGTGAATTCTTACATGGCGTGCAGCAAATCATCGTCTTCCAACGAGTGCGGGCAGAATTTGTGCCCAAGATCCCCAGTATCCTCTTCTCGTTCCCGATTGCCGTTTGAATCCGGCTCCAAATCCTCATCTTCGGAGGATTCATCCTCGGGAGAGAGGTTCTCCCATGGATAGTGGCCGTGGAATGCCCGATACTCAAGCTGTCGGCGCTCAACAAGTCGGATTTCTTCGATCGTCCCTCCATACTTCGGGTATTGAGGCCACTCCATCGGCGGAGATGGCTGTCGGGGACGCCGACCCATCCTGGTTTGAGGTGCGACTGACTTGTGTGGAGGTTTACGCGGTGCTCGTTGTTGTTTGTTAGAGCGAGCGCCAGAAGGCTTGGCGCGCGATTTCGGCTTAGCCATGGTGGTACGGAGGTCACAATGGACCAGAGTCCTGAGCAAAGTCTACTTCCACCATGCCGACATGTACCGACGCACGCTACGCCGGTGAATGCGCTCTAGCACCTTCCCCTGATGGCATTCCAGCAACAGTCTGATTACCTTTTAGTTCTACTCCAGTACGACGTCGGAGGGACCCCTACCCCAACGCAAGATTGACCCTCAGCCGTCGAGCACATATCAGGATATTGGGCCAATCTAGACTCTAATCGTCCACTGCTGAGGCCTAAAACTTCCTATCGTTCCCGGAGCTCTCTATTTGGTATGGTATTCTAAGGAAGCTTTGAGCACGCCGAATGAGGCATTACCTGATGCCTCAAAGTCAGCCAAGAAGTTGAGGTGCCGGTGGGGTGACAGGTTCCGTTACATGAACGTTGCAGACATGAGCGTAATGTATTACAGTGATGCATATAACGATAAAATCCAAGCTCGTATGTCTCGGGTAATGCAACATATCCATATCACAATCGCTCCCATACAATCATCTTGTGCATCATGTCACTTTTCGGGACGTAAGTTTGTTATAAGTTCCTGTGTGTCGCAATCGGCTCTTCGGTGCATCACGTCGTAATATTCAGGCAGGTTTTACAGCGTATTCTCCATGGCCATTCACCTCCAACGATCGGGGTTTCCGGCGACAAGCTGAACGTTCTGCTATCGCACAATGTTATGATGCATGAGCTGGATTCGAAAATGTCGGTTGCTGAAAGAACATACCTGATGGGTGTAGGTATTCATGTGCATTAAATGTGTGCTGGATCATGGGCTAGTCTATTGCTCTACCGAATCCCTGGGTATGACGATCATCCTGTAATACCTTCCGGCGTTCTCTGGCGTCATGTGCTTTGACATGTGAAGCACCACCAGAACCGTTATGTATCACTTCAAGCAGACATTCGCTCGATTCGGCTACTTTAAATCAGATAATTGAGTGGAAAATACCTGCAGTGCGGTGGAACGCAGTTGCTCGGCTCGGGATTCAAAGTATTGTGAGGTGCATTATAGCCCGCTCTGTGCATCATTAGCGCTCGGCATGAGCAAGGGAAAGATGCACAACATGTGGCGGCGTAGATATCGATCCAGGAACGAATACACCCACTCTCCGAGTCTATCACCCTTCCTGAGATCGGCACGTCAATCAGCGTTTAAGTGCACTTCGGGGTGACAAGGTTGACCAGGTCTTCTGTCCCTTTCGTCAGTGATGGCGCACTGAAGGCGGGTCGGGGCTCACCTCAGTCACCCGGCTGACCCAACCTCTTAGGTTGTTGAAAATGCCTCAGCCAGCAACCTAAGAGGGTGCCCAGCCATGGGCTGAGCCACACCTGGCTGGGGCCAGCTCCAGCCATTGGCTCAGCCACTGCTCAATATTCTCAGCCAGCTTATGAAAGGCCCAGCCTGTTGCAGCCAAAAGTTACTTTGTCCAGCCAACCTCAGCCAGGCTGAGCATTGGCTGAGCTTGGCTGAGCCAGCCTGCCTTTGGCTAAACCAAAACTCAGAAAATGGCTGAGCCATTTGTGGACTTTGGCTGAGCCTTGTGAACATTGGCTGAGCCTTTCGGTCCTTTGGCTAAGCCATGGTAGCCATGTCACATCAGTGTCACATCAGGTCACAGTGACAGTGATGTGACTGATGTGACATGACACAGCCACACTATGACATCATTATCTCAAAAATGATTTTAACATCAAGTTGAAAAATATGATGTCATATGGGTCAGATCAATGATGTCATTGCTCAGGCACCAATGACATCATAGGTTCAAGCATCAACAGCATCATAAATCCAGGCACCAATGATGTGATGGTTTCCAGGCACAGAATGAGGTCATGATGCCAGGCACATGGTGATGTCATAGTGTCATGCACAGAGTGACATCACAAGATCACAGAGTGTTGTCATCAACCTCATTTAGATTAGATCACATACAGCAATAACAGCAATAGACAAAGATAATGCCTGATTGATATGAAGATTTTACCTGATTGTGATGATTTTGATATCATTAGAAAGCTTGAAATGAGCAGATTCCATTTATATCCACTGCTTATGTAAGGGATGTCATTGTCATATAGAAATGTCCAATTGTTTCACAGATTGTTGATTATGACATGCAATCTAGTCCTTCTATTGAGAAATCCCAGTGGCTATGCAACCAAAAGTAGATAGGAATCATACTATAGAGAAATATGGAGAAGTTTCTAGCAGAAGCATGCCAAAAATGCGCCTGAAATTGCCCAAATCTCGTTAAGCGCCCAGGCGCTTAACAGGCGCCTATTCCCCCGCGCCCTATTTAAGAGTATAGACAGAACCTATATACTATGTGTGTAGTACCGTCAGAAAGCGCACATTCCCAGCTTTCCAGTGGTGTATATTACCTATGCATAAGTACCCACCAACACCATTAAACAGGCCAAACAACAATGAAATCACAATTTTGAGGGTGTATCACCTGTTTTTCACCTACTTCACAGCAATGGTTGAGAAAGTATCATCTGCATTGGAAAGGGTATCAAAAGAGCTCCTCAATGCAACAAGTCCCAAGCAAAACAGATAAGAACTGGTTGCTCAATGCATTGAGCATAGTGAACTGGCACAAGTGAGACAAGTCGCTCTTGCACATTTGCAACTTCTGGTTCAAATTGCATTGTTTCACCTGTATCTTTGGCTAATGTTGTCCGTTCTGGAAGCTGTTTTTTGCAGTATGGAGGTTTAAGATGGGGCTTTCAAACTGTATGCATCATACAGTGTGGAAATGTGCACAGCCACACAGAAAGTGACTATCGCTCATTTCTGTGCTGTATTGCGAATTGGCCATCTGATGATGTAGATAGTAGCCCTAACAAGGTTTGAATGTTCCCACACACACTATACCATACTCTTGATACATCTTGAGCATAGTTGTTGCAGCCAAGTAAGTCTTTGCATTTCAGAATGCACAACAAATCATTTGCCTAACTTGCAGTGTTTGAACTGGTACTGTAGAAATCCAGATCTATATCACGGTAAGTAGAAGCTCAGTACCGGTATAACGGACTAAGGTAGATACCTATATCACGGTAAGTAGAAGCTGAATAGGTATCGTAAATGTCTGTAGATCATCGTAGAGTAGAAAGTGGCTCACCTCAGTACCGGTATAACGGACTGAGGTGAGTGGTATGTACAAGTCCATAATATATCTAATGCGAGGATAAAGCAAGAGGAGAGGACAAAGGTAGAGAATAGACAAACGAACGTTTTGGCCCTACACGCTAAGTTCGCGGTGTATTGCCACAGATCTCAGCGAGATCTCAACACTCCTCCTCACCGCAGACATAGCGTACTCCTCCTCGCATGGAATCATTGAACAAGACCTGCTAATTCTCGCAAACGTGCGAAGCGACGTGGTGGTAGTGCTTTGGTAAACATGTCGGCAACGTTATCATTGGTGTTGATGTAGCGAAGGGTGATGGACTTGGCTTCGATGGCGCGTTCGCGAAGGAAATGGTACTTGATGTCTATATGCTTGACGCGGGCATGAAGCAATGGGTCTTCAGAGATTATGATAGCTGCACGATTGTCGCATAAAACAGTAGTGGGCCCCTCGGGTTTGAAGTCAATCTCGGCCAGAAGCGACCGCAGCCATTCGTTCTCCTTGCATGCTTCATATGCGGCGACGTATTCGGCTTCACAAGATGAAGCTGCAACAGTAGCCTGTTTCTTTGCGGTCCAGGAGATTAGACCGGAACCAAGTGAGAATCCGTATCCACCAACGCTGCGACGAGTATCCAAACAGTTGGCCCAGTCGGAATCGGTGAAGCCAACCAACTGCAACTCCTCCTTTCCTCCGAGTCTGAGCTTGAGGTCCCTAGTTCCCTTGAGATAGCGAACTACGCGAATCGCTGCATTCCAGTGGACGCTCGTGAAGCAGTCTAAGAACTGGGATAGCTGCTGCACGGCGTAGGCGATGTCTGGACGTGTGCCGATCGCTAGGTAAAGGAGCATTCCAATTAAGGAACGGAAAGGCGTCTTTGCGATCCATGCAAGTTCCTCTGCTGTAAGCGAGCTCTTGTTGGGACGTCGTAGTTTGAGCCCAGGATCCATAGGAATTGAGGTGGGATAGGCGTCTGTCTGACCAAACATAGCGATAATGCGGTCGATGAGCGCTATCTGCGAGAGGTAGACATGGTTATCGTCGAAAGAGACACCTAGACCGAGAAATTGTCGTGGAACACCAAGTTCTTTAATCGTCCAACGCTCTCGCATCTGCGCCTTGAATCGTTCATTGTCTTCTTTCTTGGGCGAGATGCATAAGAAGTCGTCAACGTGAACTAGTACGATGTTGATGTGCTCTCCTTCCTTCCGATAGTAAATGCATGCATCGGAGCCTAGACGCTTGAAGTTCCATCCAATCATCGCATCGTTCATTGTCCCGTTCCAAAGGCGTCCACTCTGCTTCATGCCATAGAGCCCACGCTTCAGTTTCCAGACCCAGGTCTCTTTTCCTTTGGCTTCGAAGCCTTCCGGTTGATACATGTACTGAGTTTCCTCCTCAGGCAGTAAGCTGTAGAGAAATGCGGTCTTCACGTCGAGTTGCTGAATATCCCATCCAAGTTTCTTTGCAAGGTGGAGGAGAAGTTTCGATGCTTCCATGCGCGCAGTAGGTGAGGTTGTTTTCGTGTAGTCTCGACCGTAGATCTGTTCGAAACCCTTAAGTACGAATCTGACTTTACGTCGGACCGTTTTTTCCAGCTCGTTCTTCTTCCGCTTGAAGACAAGTTTGCCTTTTCGGATACTCATGCCTTTGGGGACGGATTCAAGGGGAACGAGCTCGTATACCTTCATCTCCTTCAGTGAGTCGAGTTCCTCCCATGCCGCCTCTTCCCATTCTTCGCCATCTTCCATATCTCTCGCTTCCTTCCACGATTTTGGGTCATCCATCTCGTCCTCTAGCCCACCAGAGTCAGCTTCCATTTCAACGGATGTTAGGACATGTTCGAGCATCTTCCGTTCCTCGGCAGTCACCCCAGCTTCCTCCAACAGCTTCTCAATTTCCGTTTCCTCGCTCTCAGAGTCAGTTCCGCTCACGGGCGCTAAACTTTCTCCTTCCGGAGTTACTGGTGGCGCAGTCTCGGTGTTAGATTGCATAGGGGCATTGGACATGCTCGGAATCGCCGGAGGAATCACTGGTAGGCCTGACTCAGGGTTAGGCAAGGGCCCTGCACCTTTCTCCTCCTCTGCCTTGCGTGCAGCAAGCGTAGCTTTGCGCCGTTCGGCTCGAGCCTGATTTGCGGGTTTTAGACGTTCCGCCTTCCGTGCCGCTGCATCCTTACTCTCTTGAACCGCTTGCGCAAGTCTATCTGCCTCGGCAACAGGGACTCGAGAGGATCGGCGTGGCGCAGGTGGTTGAATGGGCTGTACAGGCTCTACAGGTGCCGGGTCGTTGGTAGGAGCTTCCGCAGCTTGCAGTTGTGCTGGGATAAACATCTCGTCTTCATCGTCAAAGATAGGGTCCGAGATCGAGGATTGGGTTATCTCTTGAATGGATCTGTGTTGGGATACATCGTCTTCCGATGGAGGGAGGTCTTCGAGCTCTGGGTTGAATGTTGCTGGGTGCCCATCGTGGCTTTCAAGGAAAGTGACATGATACGATGAGTATACCTTTCCAGTCTGCCTGTGATAGCACCGGTATGCCTTTGAGTGGAGTTCGTAGCCAACGAGAACACATTCCGTGGAACGTTTGAAGACCTTTGGATTGGATCTTGACGGCTGCGTCAGTACGAACGCACGACAGCCGATTTCCCGTAAGTGTGAGACATTTGGCTTCTTGCCATACCAGAACTCGTAAGGTGTCTTTCCGTTGAGGGAACGCGTGCTCGTGCGTGCATGGAGATAACACGCAGTGAGGTAGAATTCATCCCAGGTGTTAGGTGGGCATTTCGCGTAGATTCGCATCGTTCGAGCCTTATTCATCAGTGTACGATGCATGCGTTCCACTCGACCAATATGAGCAGAAGTGTGTGGTGCCGTTGTCTCCTGTACGGTGCCCTTCGAAGCGAACCAGGCATCCATCTCGTGTGACTTGAGCTCGCCGTTATCGGTCCTATATATCGCCACCTTGGTCCCCAGCTCGTTCTCCCTTGCCAATTGCCATTTCTTTAATTCCGAAGCGGCCTGATCCTTCGATTTCAGAGGAATCGACCATGGAAACGCCGAGAAGTCATCCACAATATTCATCACATAACGATTTCCCAGACGAGATACAGAATGCGGTCCCGATAGATCTACCCACACCTTCTCCAGCTTCCTCGTTGCTCTACTACCCTCCTCCCGCTGTTTAGGAACAGATGATCGGACCTGTTTTCCCAAAACGCAGAACTCGCATTTAGGCGGTTTCTCGGGTGGAGGAGTAGAGGGCATACCTTCGACCTTGGCTGTCTTAGCCATGTTATAGATCGTTTGGTAGTTGGCGTGTCCGAGGCGATAATGCCAGGACTCCCACGAGGGTTGGTGCTGAGCGACGAGGGCAGAATGCTCCTGGTCGTAGGTGTTGAGAGCGTAGAGGTTACGGTTGGCTTGTAGAGTGCCTCGGGCGATAGCGCGTCCCGAGTCCTTCAGGGTGAACCAGCATCCTTCGTCATCGAAATGGGAGACTATGCGGGAATCGCGAGCCATTTTCGAAACGGAGATAAGGCGAACAGTCGAGTTGGGGATTAGGAGTGCGTCTCGGAGGGTGATGAAGTCATCGGCGCTAATTTTGAGCTTGATGTCTCCGATAGCCGTGGCGATGATCATTGACCCACCGACGCCCTTAACGGATCGGTTATGGACCGGGCGAATATTGATGAAGTCATTTCGGTCATTTGAGATATGGACGGTCGCTCCGGTGTCGGTGAAGAAGAGGTTGGGAGAGTGAGGGAGAGTTGGCGCAACCGCAAGTGCAAGGTCGCCATCGCTAGTGTAGTCGGCCCAGTCGATGGAAACAGAGTCTTGGGTCTCCTCCTCGATGGCGATCCACCCACGATCCACTAGCATCTTCCCTTCAGCGCCGGTGTTCAGCTCCTCGATGTTAGCTGACGCCAGCCCGGCAAACTCAGCTTGGTTCGTATTGGTGTCAGCTTGCACCGGGATCATGTCTGCCGTATCCACCAGAAAGACTTTGCCTCCCACCGTCATTGCCACCTTACTCCCTCCGGGTCGCTTTCCGCCGCCTTTAATCCCTTTATCCGCGAGCCGCTTAGCGCGCGATTGTTCGATGGTCTTGCCAGCCATCCCTCCGCCCTCCTTAACGCAGTACTCCTTCGTGTGATTTGCAGTGCGGCAGTTCTCGCAGAAGAGGCTGGACTTCCCCTTTGAATTTCCGCGCGATCCTGATGCAGCGGCGAAAGCGGAGTCCGGCTTGGTGTCGAAAGTGCGGATGAGCGAGACCTCGCGCTCAATGAGGGTGCGAATGAGGGGAGCATAAAGACGTGATGGTGAGTTGGAGGACTCTGACTTGGAGCCTGCGTCGGCGAGTTCACGCACGATCAGGGTTCGAACTTGCGGGAAATCCGCGCTGATTGCGTGAAGCATAGCGATGCTCTGGAGAAGGTCTTCGGAGAGCTTGCCTCCGCCGAGCCGAAAAGCGTCACGAATATTGGCGCAGATCTTCTGCATGCGGGCGGTAGTGTCTTTGTCGGTCTTGGAGATCCGAATGGAGAAAGCTTCAGCGAGGAGATTGGTTTGGTTGATTGGACCGTCTTGTTCATGGCGAGCCCTGAGTTTGTCGTAGATTTCCTTGGAGGTCGCCGACTCCGCATCGAGATCATCACATTCACTGGCCTCGACGCTCAGCATCAGGGCGCCGGCAGTGATGTCGTCGTTGGTCTTCCAGTTGTGGTATGAGTCGGCATCTGCCTTTATGTCAGGACACTCGACAGTCCCTTTGATGTAGCCGAGAAGTGCATGGGCGCGTAAATGAAGGCATACAGCCTGATCCCACTCGCGCCAGTTCCCTTTCTCCTTGCTGAGCTTCGGGCCCCCATAAGAGGAGGATATCCCTTTGTGCAAAGTGATTTTGGGCATGACGGCGGTGAGTTCGGCTTTGAGGGCTGTGTCGGTGGCTTGTTTGGGCTTCGTAGGTTCTTCGCCGCCAGAATCAGACATATATTGACGAGGGTCGACGAGATATGGGAGTGAAGCACGGTATAGCGTGTAAGATGGGTGTCGGTCGCGTCAGGGGTGTCCAGAACGTCGCCGAGATGAGTCAAGAATAGAGAACGTGGCTTCGCAGAAGCAGAAGTCCAACAAAGAGATTAATGAACGCGTCGCGTGGCGCGAGATAAGATTTGCTATATCGAGTAGCAGCAGAGATTCGTCCGGATTTCCACGCCAAATGCGGCAATTAAAGGCTCATAACTTGTAGAAATCCAGATCTATATCACGGTAAGTAGAAGCTCAGTACCGGTATAACGGACTAAGGTAGATACCTATATCACGGTAAGTAGAAGCTGAATAGGTATCGTAAATGTCTGTAGATCATCGTAGAGTAGAAAGTGGCTCACCTCAGTACCGGTATAACGGACTGAGGTGAGTGGTATGTACAAGTCCATAATATATCTAATGCGAGGATAAAGCAAGAGGAGAGGACAAAGGTAGAGAATAGACAAACGAACGTTTTGGCCCTACACGCTAAGTTCGCGGTGTATTGCCACAGATCTCAGCGAGATCTCAACAGGTACACCACATGATGCAAACAGAACACTAAAGCTACAGTGCAAATCTGAACTAGACTGTAGTTTCTGTCAATTCCAGGTGTTAATCTGCTTAATTTTGAGTGTATGTGACATTTATAGCAGAGATCTCCAGCAATTTGCATGATATAGATACAAATATGGCTTTTAGACATGTTCAATGGAACAATATCCACTGTCCAATGCTTGAACCTTAAAGAGGCCAATGAGAGCTTTCTGGCGATACCCAACACTTCTTTATTGGGCATAAGATAGTGGAGATATCTTGTAATCTGTATTTTGCATCTTATCTAAATGAGGTGGCTAAATGAGTGATGTCATGTGCCTGAAGATCAAATGATGTCATGTACCTGTTCCTGTGCCTGATCATCAAATGACATCATATTTCTGTGCCTGTGCCTGAAATCAAGGCACAGAATGTGTCTTAATGCTAATCAGAAATGATGTGACATCATTAATTAAGTGCAATGAACTATGACATCATAGTAGCCCTATGATGTCATAATGATGTCATAGTTTCAGAATGATGTGTGTGTGACACACTATTTGATGTGTGACAGAGGTGTGACAGAAGTGTGACAAGGGTGTGACACTTTGGCTCAGCCACCCTACACTTGGCTGAGCCACAGGTCTGTTTGGCTCAGCCATGGCTGCAGGAATGGCTGAGTAAAAATGGAAATTGGCTGGGCTAGTTGTAACATTGGCTGAGCCAAATTGTCCAGCCAGGAAAAGGCTGAATGGAACACTCAGCCACCCCCAGCCATTCTAGAATTGGCTCAGCCATGCTCAGCCATACACCACCAGTAGCAGCCAAGGCTGAGCCAGTGGCTGGGGGGTGGGCCCCCAGNCAGGTGTGGCGTCCAGCCCCATGGGCTGGGCACCCTCTTAGGTTGCTGGCTGAGGCAGTTTTCAACAACCTAAGAGGTTGGGTCAGCCGGGTGACTGAGGTGATAGCTATCTCTCTTGAATAGATGTCGAATTGAGATAGATGGACGAGGTCTTGAACTGGAGAAGGGGGCGTGGTCAGTCACATGAGTCTTTCTTAGAATCAAGCCTCATTGTGTGCCATTCTCACCTTTTATCATTGCGTTTGCCCCCTTTCGAGTAAGGCATAGCATGAGTCCGGGCTACTCGCAAGTACCTATGGGTAGACTTGTGGGAATACCCATCAATACTCGGACTCACGACTCCGGATCACTCGTGGGAACATACTCGTGTGGATCTGGGTATCAATGGCTGGGGCATGGGTACTCGCATAAGTACCTGAAGTACCTGTGATCTTGGGAGGGCCTTCTCATGTGGAGGGCTTATGGTTTCAAAGCTTTGGAATTCCCTTTCAGACACCTCTACATGTGCAGTTACTGTGTTGGGCACTTAGCATGGTGTTCCTGGGTCAGTTTCCTATGACCTTATTGTCTCAAAGTTCTGTGAGAAGAGCCAGCACCTTGAGATGAAGACTTGACTTGAACCTCAGGGTTATGAGGTAATAGACTTGGGGTCTTTGTAATATTGTTGCCATTCTTGTGGCTTCAAAATAATATTGCTTGCCTGCCCAACCTGTATATTTGCTTGTGGTCATGAGTTACCTGTGAGTTTACTTGCAAGTACTTGGTAAAACTCGTTGGAAGGTGGGTACTTGTGGACTTGCGAGTACTCGGAGCCACGAGACAGGTGATCCGTGGGAACATACTCATGCGGATCTGGGTCTGCCCTTCTGTGTGGCAAGTACTCGGGCTGTGGGTCCGAGTATACTTGCGGGTGCACTCGTGCTATGCCTTACTTTCGAGTCAGAAGATGCTTTCAGCTGCGACCGCTTTCTCCCGGAGAGCAACATCTTGGTTGAGAAGGTGCTAGTCGTCAGAGCCAGGAAAGGCTGAAACGCAAGTGGTGCTGGCATGGACAAAGGGTGGGAAGATTCATCAATGAGGGGACTCACCATCACAAGCTGAACAGAAGTCGAGAAGGGGGAAGAAGGCGAAAATTGGCACGAGTTAGTCGGTTTGCGGGCCTTCTCTGGTATAAACGCTACAGAGATGGGAGGGGGATGCTTCTCTCCTCAAGCACTGCTCTTAAGCTTCGGCCTGGGACCATTATAGACCGCCTTGTGACTCGACGGTACCCACCTCGCTCGACCGCAGCGTCTCTACAATCTTCTATCCTCCGAATGTGGCTCCGGTACGCCGTGATTTCCAACCTTGGTATGAGTGGTCCGAATACTTCATGCTCACGGCTTGAGCCAGCCGCAAAAGATTGGAAACCAGTTCCAAGTCAGATCGTTATTCCAGGCCAGAACATTTTTGGATGTTTTCAGGTCTAGGGTGTTCGGGGGATACTCCAGCATGGAGCAAACCCATGGAGCATGGACCCCGAGCAGCCAGATCAAGGGTCTACCCTTCACAAAGAGGAATGATTGTCATAAGCAGGAAGGCAGGCACCGACACCAGGGCGACGGCTTCGTTAATCGTACACACGGCGGGAACGCACCTTGGAGTTGAACGCCAGGCAGGAACATCGCGCTTTCCGCAAGGATTCCGAGTTCTCGGAATGTATAACGGTGCGTCAGTGACAGATAAGAGAGCACCCTCAAGGGAAATCGATCAGGGCTCCCTCGAAGTGCAGTCTTTCCACTGCAGGTTTCTCCCTCCGAGTCAAGGGATTGTTTTCGCAACCCTTTCCTGATTTAGGGCTTTGTGCGTGTGCGAGGTTCATAAGAATTGGTTTACTCTAAGCAACCTCAGAACGCAATTGTGTCCCTTCGCGGATCCTTTTGTGCTCCAGCACCGACGGTGGTTGTACACCCTGGGCCAGGGCACATTACCTTCGGTAGAATCACTTGAACCTGCACCACAACACGTTTCCGTTTTCAATCTCAACTTGCGCTGCTATTGGCAGCGCCCAAGAATCCACCTCTCGGTCTTCTCGCTCACCGTTGAGGGCACGCCTTCGGCTATTCAAGGGTGCATAGCCTATTGAATTGCGCACTCCGGGTACGACTTGTCTGACCAAGTCGTTCATTTCTTCTGACATCGTGCTTGTACCAAGTGACATTCACCCTTGTTCTGGCGCTGCAATTGTGACTCATTTTGCGTCGAAAGCGGCCTCATGGCAATCTGGACACCGGACCGGCATGTGGCGGGTCTACTCTTTGGTGTAAATAGCGAAAAGAATCTGCGCACTCAGCAAGGACGCCGTATGGCGATTCACGATGGCAGCATACGGGATGGTATATCATTGACCCCAGAGATCGACGTTTTCGAGGCTGAAGTTCAAAGGGAGGATCATGATCAATACGAGAGTGCAGCAATAAAAGAGAGCTGTCTTACCTGATGCGAATAAGAGAGGGGTTCTCCCGAATTGCCACCATTTACAGTCCCCACGGATTGCGAAAGATTCCAATCTGGCTTAATTTTCCAGATTTTTATTCGTCGGAATACTCTCATTGCGGAAGGTGTGAGGCTGGGTAACTCCGCGAGACCAATACGAAGAGACCACAACGCCAGCATTTTGGGCGCCAATCAGACGATTCTGACCGGCGAACTCTGTCTGAGCAAGTCGAAAATTACCTTGAACCCTGTTGGAAGGCAACAATGGGAATACCCGAAAACTGAATTGAAGGGGAGATTGACATCGTGCCCCTCTGTTGAACCTAGTTGACTCATAGCAGCGCAGTCGAAAACGCGGGAACGTAACCCCTTATAAACTGGCCTCTCCCCTTGCTCGATTGTCAGCTTTAAGACGACCCATTCTTCCTGTAGTCCACTCTCAAATCCTGTCACGATGAGCGACCTCTCTCGCCCTCAATCCCCCTCTCCGTACTCCACCGCTGAAGCCTCTGCTGCGGATGACCGCTCGACCA
>JANDKE010000337.1:0-27142 GCA_027627275.1 Coprinellus aureogranulatus
ATCGGATGAACGATATGGGGGCCTGTACTCACTTATTTCGATCAGACTCAGGCATTGGACTCCGTGCAGCCACATGCTCGTAGGTACAGGCCATCCGGACTGTGGCGCCAAAAGAGGGTGTTGGACGTGCGGTTGGGGAGCCTGATGAAGACTCCCCGCCGAGCGAGACTATCAATTGACTGTACGTGGTTGACGAAAGGAGAGCGGTCGAGGAAATTTCTAATCCATTTTGTGCAGGTACGAGTTTGACTCGGTTGAAGCGATCGCACCCCTTTGTCGGGTCTATATTCGGGGTCCAGCCGATGTCACCGCCTCCCGAAATGGGCATTTTTTCCGCCTCTCTCTCTGAAGCGCACCCCCACCTTTCACTACTGCATGATGGACAGGCAGATGGGACCAGTTGCGAACCGACGCATTGAAGTTTGGTGGCGCATGTGTAAGCTTAGACCACAGGTGAGCCTTTGAATTGCTAGGCGGGTGACGGCACTGACTTTTTCGCACCTCAGTCACATGGCTGAGCTAAGTTCTTATCTTAGTGAATTTTGCTCAGCCATCTAAGTTAAGACCTTGCCTAGCCATCGGCTCAGCCAACCATGGCTGAGCCATACTGCTGTTTCACCTCAGCCACACTGTGGCAAACACCAGCCATATCCTCATTTGGACAGCCATGGCTGAGGAAAAACGAACAAGGCTATGGTTTCCAATAAGTGGCTATCAATGGCTGTGCCAAAAGGGGTGGACCCCGGACACCCATGTGGAGGCTGAGCCATGGTGCAGGATGGCTAAGTCAATTTTCCCAGCCACAGCCAATTTATCTGTTCAGCCACCATCCTTCCCAAGGCTGAGCCGCTCTTCTACTGTGGCTGAGCCGCTCTTCTACTGTGGCTGAGCCGCTCTTCTACTGTGGCTGAGCCACTCTTCTACTGTGGCTGAGCCGCTCTTCTACTGTGGCTGAGCCGCTCCTCTACTGTGGCTGAGCTGCTCTTTTCTATGGCTGAGCCATGCATAGGGATGGCTAAGCCACTCATTTACTATGGCTGAGCCATGTATAGAGGATGGCTCAGCCTCATATCTGCAAACACTCTATGTGAACTAATATAGGACATACTGTCAATCTTTTCAAAGCAGTAGAATTCACATAAGGTATCTATACATCATCAGATAGCATGCGTGCTCGCTTTCGGGGTGATTTATCACTCCCAGTATCCACTGCAGTATGTACTCTAACCTCTTGGTCATCATCCAGCGTCATCCAGTCAAAGTCCTCCAGCACAGGGTCAATTTCCTCGTCATCAGAAATGGTTGAATATGAGTCAGCATCTGAAGCTGAATCAGGCACTTCCTTTCCTCCCCACCAGTCCTTGACAGCTGCTGCCATGTCCTTGACACTTGGGCCCCATTCTATACTTGGATCGATAAGGCCTACCTTATCAAGTGTCTCAAACCAAACTGCACCCATGTAGAGAAGGGTAGATTGCTGCCGTAGTAAATACGACACCAAACTCTCATCGCCTGATAAGGTTGATTTAGTTGATTGACCTGGGCAGATAACCGCAAGGCATACATACCCCCACACTTCTCGATACATAGAGATAGCATTCTCCATTCGTTCGAGAACCAAACCTGCAAGAGTGTCGCTTCGCGTATCAGGTAGCACTCTTCCTCTGAGCACCGGTCAAGCATCAGAACTGCCTTGATATCTTCACGAACACCGTCGTCAGCAAGCCATAATGGAGGATCCCGGTCTTCGTCACCGTCGAGTCCACGATCATTCCAAATAGGGTCATCGACATCGAGAGAGAAGATTGTATGACGGTCGAGGTGTTGAGGTTGCACAGCACCCTTGGATGCACGCTTTTTCCGAATGAGCTCCCCTATTTCATCGCAGAGGCTGTTGTACTTTGCCACTTGTGTAAGGATGCTTGGGCTCTTTCCTGCATTCGAGGACTTGACATGCTGTTGCAGGCGTCGCTCTATAACCATATGAGAAGGCGCAACTGAATGAAGGAGGAGGGACAAACCACTGGCGCTAACACGGTTATAGCTTCGATCAAGCCGTTCCAGCTCAAACCGCCGGTTCTGAAGCTTTGACTGGATTTGATCCCGAAGGGCCTTTGCCTGCATTCGTAACTTGCTTATGGTCAGCGGAGTGCTGGATATGCACCTGAATGCGATGCTTACCTGGAGATACTTGCTATTCATCATATTTTTAAGGTTTGCCTTTTCAGAAGCCCCCAGCTCCGCCCGCGCTCGACGAATTTCTGTGTCAACCTTCTCCTTCTTGCCCACCAAGCCTGCCCTCTTCTCAACGACCTCCGCCAGGGCATTGGCATCTTGTGGCAGTTTGTCCTGGTCGATAGCGCGGATATCAGATGCGAGAGACTTGCTATACGCGGATAGTTCGAGGATTTTACGGATCGCTGCCTTTGCCAGATGTCCTGTTGCGCGTGTCAGAGGGCGCGTCTGCGTTTGGACCTGGTCATTCCATAGTGCACGTGTGGCCTCGGTATCGCACTTCCTCTTTGTCAACCACTGCTCAGCCGCCTCCCTCCTTGCCATACAAACCTTCCACTTCCGTGAAATCCACTCGGCAGACTCCATTTCGCCTTCTCGCCTCAAGAAATCCACCAAAAGATCTAGTGTAAACAATCGCTGATGATACTATTCAACCACAATGCATCAGCTGTTGTGAAGTCAGGTGAAGAAGGAAAGACTTACCCCCGAGACGCGAAGTGATGGAACAACGCCCTGCGTACTGCTCCAGAACCGTTCGCAGCCCTCTCCGTCTGATAGTCCAAAGCCGCGACATTTTCGCGGGTGGTAGATGAGTTGGCATGGCCATTGGTGCCCGTAAGCATGGAATACTGAAATACCCCAAATGATGCGGTCGGCATACTCGGGAATCAAATCCCACTTGTTGCAGCTACGATGCAGCTGGCACCCAATGTCGTACAATATCCCGACAGTCACACCGGAGGGAAGAGCCTTGAACAGCTTGATGATGAGGGCAATGGCGTAGTACTGCCGCTCACCAGGCGTCGTCATGTTTGCGAGGTAGACCACACGGTCATGACGGCAGAGCATAGCCATAAGGCCAGTATCAGCAAAGAAAGCAGGGTTGGCTTTGATACGGGTCTCGTCGGCAGCTGTGAATGATTCAGAACATGCATTGAGAATGCTCTGTGCAAGCTTCATCCCTGGCTCAATGGAATCGTCGACGCCGGGATGCGGCGTCCCCAATGTACCCCCACAAATACGTTCAACGAGACGGCGAGCTGCCTCCACCTCCTCTTCAGTAAGAAATGCAGAACGGGGATGACGGATGGGCGGGTCATGACTACCGGACCCTCGGGCAGGCTGTCGCCGTTTGTGAACAAAGCAAGCGTCAATACAGACAACCACACCCGACCTGAAGCACACATTATTGGAAGATCAACAGAATGAAGTGTAACATATCACTCACGGCGCGCGAGGATCAGGCTCAGTAGTGGCGGCAAAGCATAGCGCACAAGCATGGGGCAGGTAGTCCGATTCAAGGTATGCATCCTCGTCAATCCAATCACCGTCGTCGTCGTCGTCTATCACGGAGCCATCCTCATCTGCGGAAACCGCTGCTCTCAACACAATCTTCCGTACATGAACCTCGGTTTCGACTTGCAGAAGTGAATAATACCGGATTGCTTTGGAAAACTTCCGGCGGAGGAAATCTGGATGAGAGAAGGTGAGGCCACGTCCTCGCAGGAAGGATTCCCAAGCCGATGTCCAGGCTGTGCTATTAGGCGGAGAGTGTAGGTATAATTCTCGAGCGAATTCAAGCATCTTGATATCAAATGCCAGTGTTGGCCGAATGGGTGCGGAGGCGACAAAACCGACAGACAGCAGGGTTATGGTCGGCTGGCAAGCACAGATAGAGACAGCCTCAACATCTGAGTCGAATTAGCACTCCGAGACTGACCGCAGAGGTTTCACACTCACTGTCAAAAGAAACAAGGATAACGTCTACCTTGCGAACGTTGACGTGGCAGCTGCAGGTTTTCTCTAAGATTCGGGGGATGAGGCGAAGGTTCTTGGAAACATGGAGCAGAGTAAGGTAAGGTGTAATCGCCTGCTTGATCACCCTGCACCAGTTCTGATGCTCCGCCATTCGTCGATCCTGCTGGCTTGGTCCGAGGGGGCTGGGAGAAGCTATTCCATGCTTTCTTCGTTGATGGTGCGAGTTTGAGGTCTTCTGCTGGACAAACGCCCCGGTGGTCGTCCTGAGATCCACTTGAGGAACCAAGAGGGCCTTGGAACCGTAGACCTGGCGGACAGGTGTTTCATTTGTCCGACGCCACGTGGATCGCGAAGGTGTGGTCGCCGTCGTAAGGATTGGTGCTCGCGGTGGTTTGAACGACATGTCTAGGTTCGTAATGAGGATTGAAGAGTCAGTGAGGTGCGTAACGAAGAGCGGGAGGTAGATGAAAGGAGGTAGGGCGCAGAGGAGAGATTACGTCTGATATTATCATCGGATGGCGGAACTTCGGAGACAGAGGAGGAGTAATGACGTGGATACTATTGGACAGCTAGACTATATACAGCCTGACAAAAGCGAGTCAGCTACGAGCGATACAGGGTGAGATAGTGCGTACGAGTAACAAAGCAAGGGTGGCGAGGATGGTATGTACATGAAGATCTGACAAGTCACTATATTAGCTACGATTTTGAGGGAAGTGGCATGACTCACAGACAGCAAGAAGATGAAAGCATATTGTTGGCCGAACGAGGGGATGCTCACGACGATGAAGAGGATACTAAGTTATCATCAATGCCAAGGTAGGAAGGATATGATAGAGATGTCATACCTGCCGAAGACCCCAATACACGAGCCGGTAATTCACGAGTGCGAGAACGGAAAGGAAGACGAGCTGGAGGGACGGGATGACGTCCGAAAGAATCCGCAAACGCCCTGACATAGTACCCAACAACAATTGACTCGAGTTTGGTTACAGAGGTCTCGGTGAAATCCAAGGGCGCGTTCTTGACGAGATCCGGGCAGTTCTCCCACTTCGTCATCAATGAATGGAGCTGTTTCAGAGCAGGCCATCGTTCTTCCCACTGCCAGGCAGCGACTCCAAAGTCACGGTTGGGAATTTCCGTCGGAAAGAGGTCCACGAGCTGAGCGTCCGGATCCGACGAGAAGACCTTCCGAATCGCAAGCTCACGCTGCGCCCGAGCTTCTTCTTTCCTCTGAACCTCTTCAACACTGTCCTGATCATTGCCCGTCGCCCAGTACTCAGGTGCCTTGTGCTGATCAAGAAGAAGTAACTCTACGCGCCAGGTAACTTCGAAGATCTCCCACAGGATTTCGGCCATGACCTCCGGCGTCAAGATCTTCCGAACATCCTCCTCGGATGTGACGGGGATCTCTAGCTCGTACCAAAAGAGTTTGTCGAGGCGTTGCAGCTGACCCTTGAGCCTCTCGAACCAAGGAGGGAGCTCCTTCAGATGCTTTGATTTCTTTGGAGCCTGTCCCCCTTCGTCTTCTGCTGAGCGCTTTCCCAGTGTGGCCCTGTCTGAACTTGGAGTGCCGCTTGTGCAGGATGCGGCTGAGCTGGTGGACGCTGTCTGGGATGACAATGCGGGGTAGGACGAAGGGGTTTGCCCGAAACAAGACTTGACCGACAACAGATAGGTGCGCCAGTTCTGTTTCGTCACCTTGCCTAACACCATGTTCTCGAGGAGAGCGTTCAGATGAACAGATCGCGTCCCCACCCAAGTTGCCAGGTACATTAGCCGGCTGTTCGGATTCGCGTTGAGGAATATCGTGGGATCGGGCATGGGAGAAGAGACGTAGTTGCTGGACGAAATCGTTGTAGGGAGCTTGGTGGACGCGATGGTGTCTTGCCAAAGGGAGAGCACAGGAGGGCGGTAATCAAACGCGTTTGGGAGGGGATAGGACGCGGCATTCGTCAAAGAGAAGACGGGAGTGGGTGTTGCGGCTGACGTCGACGTTGAAACCTGGGCAGGAGGTGGGATGGAATAGACAGTAACTGGGTGGTTGTCAGCGACGTTTCGATGAGAATGAGAGTAGGTACATACTTTCTTGGATGGGTCGGACCGGAACAGGAGGACTGTTGCTGTGCTTATCAACAAGTTTCTGGTAGATTATCTTGGACGGCTCAATCATGTCGACGACGTGGGACCCGAGGCGAAGGGTACTATCTTGCAGAGCCGTTCCCTGGGGCCCTCGGTAGATGACTTGATAAGGTGTCTTCCGAGCGCCGAACGGGCGGTATTCCTCTTCAATCACCTCGGGGGCCTGGATGGGAACTACCTGGTTGGCATGGAGATGAAGCTTGGTGTCAGAGAAGTTGAGGGAAAACATTGCTCGAATGCAAACAACGGGGATCCCCACTCGATGGTAGAGTTGCGCGACTTCGGGGTCGTGGGTGAAGCCGCCCATGAGGTTTTTGTCGACGGGGTAAGTTTTGTGTAAATCTTCTAAGTTGGTGGGGAACATGCGCTTGTAATAGACGTCGACGTATGATGAGATGGCCAAGCGGAGAGGATAGCTCGCTGAAAATCGCCGACAGTAACCATCAGAGAACCGTAATTCGCCCCGAATCGTGACATGCGCTCGTAACATTGGGTGGCTTTGAGCATGTATGACGAGAGAAGGACAGCGTGGCTGTTACGCTTTAGAATGTCGAAAACAGACTTAGAGTGAATGTCAAGCTGCTTTTTCAGTTCTTGGCAATGGTGGTCGGCCAGTACGCGGATGTCGGTTTGAATAGCGGATCCTTTGATGAGCTGGGCGTCGTCGGGCTTAGGCGTCCACCACAGCTTCGCCCACTCCACTCGAAATCGAGGGATGAGAGGCATCCACTCATAACGCTTGCCAATGAATTGCGGGTGTATCGAACGATCGTTCCTGCCATACTTGCCGTTCGAGTAGGCGATCACTTCTTGCTCTCCCAGGGGGATTGTATGAATGTTGGGCATATTTGCTGATACAGCTATCCATCGTCGAAGTCGTGGGTCGCTCCGAATCCACTCTTCAGGCGTCCAGAGCGGGACCCCACCAAACGTCATGCATTCGCTTTCCTGTATAGGTTCTTTGAGGATGTGATAGGCGAGTATGTCGTGTGCCCGGTATTGTGCCGCTGGGTCCGCATTAGTAGAATTTCAAATGAGAGAATGTGTGTGCTCACCATCGCCGGTGAACTCGTTAGGGAGCATGTAAACCTCCCCGTCCTCGAAGAAGGTGACCTCCAACGGGGAAGCAGCGCCTCCTGTCGCCGACATCTGCTGAAGAGTTAGCACGAGTGTAACCGTGAGGTGGAAGCAAGTCCGCAGAAACGCGGGGAAGGAGAGAACACGTTGAAGTAGACAGCGTGACAAGACAAACGAGCGACAAGGAGTCTAACCCGAGTAATTTGACGAACGACGAGGAGTCTAATTCGCCTTTGGGATGACAAGGAGTCTAGTCCCGTACACAAGGAAGCATAAGTCTTGAAGAAACCATTGACTCACCATACCGGAAGGACGGGCGTTTGGTTTGGGCGGGCGCTTCTTGCACAAACCCCAGGAACGGACCGACTTCGTAGACTACAGCTGTTGGAAGTAAGCATTGTCGTTAAGTTGGAAAATATAATAGAGCCTACTGGACGACAAGGAGTCTAATCCAGGATAAGGGACGAACGACGAGGAGTCTAATTCGTCACACCACCTGGGACGACAAGGAGTCTAATCCCAGGCGATAGCTGTGAAGCGAACGAAAGGGTATCAAGGAGGGAAACATTGACTTACTGTACTGCAAGCGCTCTCAGAACGATAGACGCGAACGGGTGACGATGGAGGCAAGAGACAAGCCGTAAAGTGAGCGCGTCAACCCCGCATTGCCCGTGACTCCACGCGCGCCGTCACAGCGGCACGCCGGTCCGCCCTCTATCTCCACAGCAATCCCATCTTATCGCCTCGAGAACGTAAGTGCGACGCGCGTCCTGATTGCGCTCCCGTCTGACCGTTCCTCAGTGGGAGGAGACACAAGACAATCTCAAGCTCAACCTCCAGCGCAACATCCATGGAATGCATCTGCCAATGCGCGTCCTGATGGAGCGCAAGCTCGTTGCCTCGGTGCGTTCGCCGCGCTTGCTACAGCGCCCTCTCTGACCCATCCATCAGCAACCCAATTTCATGGACTCGCTCATGGGCAACTCGAACGTCCATCTGGACGTCCTCATGGGCAGAGATGAAACAATCGAGCCTGCAGACGTCTTCCTCGGTGTGTTCGATCCCCTCCCCGCTCAACGCTGCCACTCACTTCCCCACCAGGCATGGAATCCGGCAACCCCGTCGACGTACGCAAGGAATTCGAGCGACGATACAATCTCTGATTCTTCTAAACTCCAACCTGTACCATATTGTTCCGCTATATACTCCAGGGTTCTCTACATAACCTCACGCCCTCGGTCTTCAAGACCCCCTTCTCCGTTACATTCCTCGCACTAACCACACATCCCTCAAGCAGTGGAACACCCATATACGCGTACGACCCGATCAACCAAATCCCAGGTCCCTCCCCCTTCAGCCTCCCACCACCTTGCACCTCTCCCAGATCGCACTCTGCCGCAGTCCGGCACCCCCACCACCGTCGACCCTTCACTTTACACAATCCTTCTAATGCTTCCTTCGCTTCGCAGTCCAAGACCGCGCGTTCCAGAGACGAAACGCTGATAATAGCTATCCTTCCGCGGCGATACGAAGGGGTTCGTAGTCTGATATACGTCAGGCAGGTATGATGGGTATCCAGCTGGCCGTGGTAGTATGTGTGTCGCCATGGTGTGCGACGGAGAGACGCAAGGGCCCTCCTGCTGTCCTTCCTCCCCTTCTGGCCAGCCCGAAGTGATGAGGTTCAGGTCTCTTATGTCTTTTTCGTCCGCGGGTAAGAGGGTATCGTCAGTATGGTTAATCACGATTGTCGAACGGTATTTGAAAGCGCGCAGGCATCGTATCTGGTCCATCATCGCACTCCGTTGGGCTTCGGCTCTCGGAGGTAGGTTGTTCATATAGGATCCTAGCAGAGGGACAACACTGGAGGCTTGGGTTGCGAATATGAGGTGGTGGAAGCCGTCGAAAATCTGCCCAGTTGAGCACTCCATGGAGGCAAGGCGAGCATCCTGGGGGTCAGGTCGAATGGAGATGATGGGTGAGGATAGGTGCACGTTCTCCAGGTTTCTCGATAGCTGCTCTACAACTCTGCGGACGCCGTCTGTGACCACATAGTGGTTGGTTCCTAGGGTTAGCCAGCAATAGTCTGCATGCCTAGTCAGTGGTGTAGACTCCAGTGCTAAAGGCTACTACTCACCAAGAATCTCCTCCACAGGGTGGTTCAAAACATCATCCTCTGGCGCCGTAGTCATAGCAGACATCAACGGAAGCAGGATCGTCTCCACATAGTCTCCCCACGCAACATCCATCCTAAGCCATCTTGCAAGTCCCCCGGTCGGCGCGACGTCCATTACCCATTCTCCCAAGGTCATCGTTGCCACCTTCCTCGGTCTTCGAAATGGTACTGAGTGCCAGAGTGTAATAGCGAAGCAGAAGGCGAGCTGGATGGTCAGGACGAAGAAGAGGCCCGTCCCCCATGCCTTGCAGAAGAGATAAAGCAAGTAGTTTTGATCCTTGTCGTAAGGTGATCCTCGAAGAATCGTCGGCTTGCTGACCCCGTTCAACCCTGACGCGCCTTCGTAGATAGCAGTGGTAGTAACACGTCTCTGCTCGGCGGCCATAGGCTGAGACATGAAGGAGAACGAGTAGGAGAAATTGGCTGCCTTGAACGCAACTCCCAGCTTCTTGTACAGCGCAATGACGTTCGGGTAGTAGCCTGAGCAGCAGTTGTTAGCCGACCCGGGGGAATCCCGAACTTGGAATCGCACCTCCTTGAAAAGACCTCATAGGTACATCGATCCGCCACTCATTCCCTCCTTCAGCCCCGGGGATAGATATAGAAGCAGCGTCCATTCCTAAGGTCGGGGACTACCGCATCGTCAGTGTCTGGCCGAAAGGTGGGAACGGTGTCGATGCAGTGATCGACTTGCCTTTTCGAACAGGTGCACTTCGATGTTGACGTCTTCCTCGCCGTCTATGGATTCAACAGGCTGGGTCAACAAGTACCCAGCCGTGAGCCCCGCAAGCCCGCTTCCAATTATCGCAACCTTCACCGTCCGCGCTTTGTGTGGGGTCGACATGAGAGCTGGGAAGAAATGAGTGTGGTGTGCGGTGCAACCTTCGGTTATGAGTCTTATGGCTTGTCAACGATGGGTATATATCCGCGAAGAAGCCAGTGGATTGTTGACAGGGTGATACAAATCACTAAGCAGTCAACAGAAAACCATGCGATAATAGAGGCGGAGGGAATGGAACTTTGTTCTGCACCGGCGACAGGGTGCACGACGGTGGCCAGGAATGGCAATTCACTGACGCGAAAATCGTATGATCGCACGTGGCTCGTTCNCTCTNCACTCACTAGGGGCTTTCAGTTCAGCCCTACTCAACTTCAGTGGCAAGAATGCCCAANGTTTGTGGTAACAGCACATACAATGTAATGAGGCTCGCAAGGTTGCATATGGGTCGATAGAAGAGNTGGCTTACCNCNGCCTNAACTTCAATCCAAACGCCGTCGCTTGTCCTTGTATTCCTTCTCGACGGACCGNTCTCTTGACCGAGGCCGGGAACGTCGATTATTATCGCGGTCCTGTTGCCTGTCTCTCTCTTCCGGTCTGTATGTTNGATATGGCGACCGCGAGCGAGATCGTCCTCCATGAGAACGCCTGCTGTCATCGTAGCGAGTTCGATCTGAACGCTCACGCTGGGAATGGCGCTCCCGGTCGCCTTCATACCCTCTTCTGTCACCTCTCTCGACCTCTCGTTCTCGTCTCTCGGTCGCGAGGGCGATCGTAGTGACCCTCCCGTGACCATCCTTGGCGAGAATCATCCTTGGGGCGCTGTGGCCGATCTCCAAGCGGCCTGTTATTCGCCCCACTGGTATGTTCTGCAAGTTGGGGACAGTCTGGCAGAAGGCATGTTGAGACTTTGTACGCCGCATATGACGTGAAAACCACACCTTTCTTCATATGGGGACCGCCACATAGGAAGCATCCTCCTTGTAAAGTGTTCGATCCTCCCGTCTTCACAGGGCCGGTGCCTCCGAAGCCCCCATTACCCGCTGTAGTATCTTGATCGAGGAGATGGGTGTACTTTGTTCGGCTCCGTTTACCAAAGTTCTTCACTTGCATAACCTTGGGAAGCATAGACACATCGACTGTTGACTCCGTAGCTTCTGTGTAGTCGTGGCGCTGGAGAATCTCCATGTCCTAACGACGCGCTCTGTTAGTGCTGCCTTCGCAGGGGTTTGGGAAATGAACTCACTTGATGGAAAGCGCCCTTATGCCAGTATTTCTGTAGAAATTTCTGACTTCCTTTAGGTTTCTCCTCCCTCAACTTCTGAGCACGTTCCATATCCTCCTTCAACCGCTGCTCCTCCGGAAGTGCACGACGGCGCTCAATCTCCTCGCGCTCTTTCTCCCTCTCCACCTCTGCTTCCTTTTCTTTCTTGATTCTGGCAAGCTCCCTCAGCCTCCACGCCTCGAATTCGCCCTCTGGATCCAACTCCATCTGTGTCGTCCACATCCGGAACATTATCCTCCTTTTCCTCTATTACGCGAAATGAGTGCGGTGTATACCAGCATGAACATGCTAACTTACTTTCTGCCAACTCGCGCTTGATAGCTTCGGCGACCAAGTCATGACTTTCCTTTTTCCGCCTCTCGGCCTCTTCTTCTTTCTTCCTGAGCGCTTCTTCTGTGTCTTCGGCGAGTTGTTCTCTTTCAGCAATCGTCGCTCGAGCACGCTTTGGAACGAAAACGGGGCGGAACTGCACTTTAGGGTGCTCTTCTTCAGATTCGGACTCCTCTTCACTCGACTAAAACGATCGCGTTGAGCACTGAATGGTCACTGAGGAGTGGGACAGTTCAGACCTCTTCTTCTCCGGAGCCCTCCTCTTCGGATTCTTCCTCATCAGACTCTTCTTCTGTTGATTTCGCCTCTGAGACCTGATCAGCACGTCTTCAGCTGGTCAAGGATAAATCGAACTTACGCTGCTCCAAGGCCGTTCTGCCTACCTCATTTCTCCCGGCCACGATAACTTTCCCTTCCTTCGATACAGATACGTCCTTCAAAGCAATGTTCATGGCCTTTGATTTCGACACTTCCTGGCTATGCAGGATCATGCCTCCCTCCTCCTCTTCCTCCACATCCATATCCTCGTCTAATGCAACGTCGCCCTCCTCCAGGACATCGCGCTGCTCATCTTCGTCTTCGTCTGAATCTGACTGGATGTCGGCTACGCCTTGTGGTGCCTTGCCCTTCCAGTATCGCGCTGCTGGCTTTGCTGGCCGTGCCGCCTGTTTCCTGGGGACAGTCGTAGCAAGCGACATGGCGGTGCGAATACGAATGAGGTCAAGCGCTCAGTGAAGCATTGAAACACGCGCCAACTCTCGGAGTCAGTAGCCAAGCCCACGTGCCCAATGTTCAAGAAGTCCTAGTCGCGACGCGCATAAAGGTCCCGCAACAACCTCGCGCAACTCAACCTCACTCAACCCAGTGCCACATTGCTTTCCTCTCCTTCCTGCCATCACCCCTACTGGCAGATAGACGCACTCGATGCCGGTCTTGAAGGGTACTGGGAGCTCTATCATATCCGACAGCGAGGAAGAGCGAAGGTGAGGCGACTATGATACACTGGGACTTGAGCAATGACAATGCTTTCTGCAGGAAAGTTGGTTTCAAGGGCGTTATTGAGATCTCCTCTGACTCGTCAGAAGATGAGTGAGTTCTACGGATCGACTTCTTTGTGCTTGTCCCGACGGTTCTTTAGCGTCGAAGTAGCCAAGGCACGGGCAAGGGGAACACGCGAATACAAACAGAAGGCAGACGCACCTACCTCTCGCGCGAAGTACGTCTTTTTAAAGCATATGTGAGCGCTTTCTGACAGACCCTGTGGCGCATCAAGCATTACAAAGGCCTTCAAAGCGAACTACCTTCGCTCGAGGGTTGTGGAGAGCTCAGAGTCAGAGTCAGATGATAAGTCGAGCAGTCGCCGTCAGTCCACACATTCCATACGAGCAGCCCAAACCACGGAGGCCTTGCTCATCCTTCAAGCATCTACCCAAGAGGAAGACCAATTCCCCCCGAAGACGTCATCATCTAACTCTTTAACGAAGCAGACTTCATCCATGGTAGTGGAAGTGGACAGTGAGTCCGACGACGATGGTGCCATTCTTGTCTTGTGAGTTCGTGGTCAAATAGTTGAGCCCTGCGTCTTGCTGAGCATGGAATAGTGACGAGCCCAAGACGGCCCGCAAGCCCGTGCAGATACCCAATCCAAAGGTCTCCTCCGTGACCTTGGAAGTGCCCAGGACTCGCATCACTTTACCGTTGCCAGCTGATGACACCTTCGGCCATGGGGCCGGCCTTTCCGTCACGGGCAGTGACACTGACATAGAGACGACTGAACCTGGGTGTAACCCTCACTCTATACGAACGAAGAATAGCCTACCAAGAAAGCCCCCGACAAAGGCGCCAAGGGTGACCAAGAAGAAACTCAAACAAGATCAACAAGAGAAACTGCGGACCTACGCCCAAACTTTGTTCGACGAGCTCAATCGGACTGTTTTCGAACAACAGCTTCCTGAAGACACTAAACTTAACTGGAACAAGAGACTTTTGACCACAGCAGGAAGGGCAAAGTGGCATCGGTGGGTACGCTCCTATGTGCAAANCGAAGACGGTCGTCTGTAATCCATCCACAGGAGCAGGGAAGGCGTGCAAACCACGGAAATTGAGCTTGCAGAGAAAATTCTGACTTCCTTTGGTATGCNCCATTATAGACTGTATCGACAGCTGCACCCGGCTCAACCTATTCCCAGAGCGTATCCGGAACACCCTGTCGCATGAGATGTGCCACTTGGCCTCTTGGATAATGGACAAGGAGATCAAGGAGGCTCACGGTAAATTCTGGAAAGCTTGGTAAGTTTGGCGATGTATTCGCTATTCTCACTGNAGGGAGGCTCATTCCTGGAAATAGGACTCGACGAGTTATGCAGAGATACCCAGATATCGACATATCGGTAGGTCTCCTTGCTTTGAGTTCCTTGACNTGGCTGAGTCGTGTCAAATGCGGCAGACAAGGCATGATTACGATATTGAATACCCATACAAATGGAGTGAGTGGCGCAACCAATCGTTCTGGCAGGCTNATTTGTATCTGAGATACCGCGCAGAGTGTGCCAAATGCGATAAGATGTAGCTATCAACCGTCGTTCGCGCCTCTTTCCTTGAACTTACCCATTTTGCAGCTACGGTCGGTTCAGCAAGTCTATCAAGCCCGATGAGTGCCGTGCGTTCATGCCGTTTCATAGAGTGAAACATAAACGCTAACCGGGAGACTAGTATGTGGGGCCTGTCGAGAAGGGCGTCTGATTCCCCAGTTTACGACCAATGCGCGGCTGCCAAAGACGCCGAAAGTGAGCCGTATGGCAGCTACAAAAGCCCAGGGTACGNATCTCACCTCGCCTCTTAGAGTCGTATCTGAATTGTGCCCACAGACTCACCCTTCACGCCTACGAAACGTGNGCTGCTATCTGCACCTCCTACTCCTGCAGTAGACGACATTGTTTGCATCAGCTCAGATTCTGAGGGTGAGTTGGCAAGTACAACCCTTGACTCGGANGGGGCTAACTGTGCCCACTTCCAGACGGCGACGATNGCACATCTACGCGCTTCTACCACAGCCGAGCCTCTATCTGTGAGATCCCTGTGGACGGGCNTGACACAACTGACTCTGAAGTTGAGATTTTGACGACGACTTTCCGCATGGCCACAAGCATTGATGATATGGATTGAAAGGAACGAGAGCCAACATAGTACTACCTTTGGTATCCACNGCCTATCATCTATNCGGTCTTATGTACATATCATACGTAGTCGGGCCAGCAGTGGCTAAAATTCTGAAGCTGAAGGGTCCCGCCGCAGTGCATCGNTTGCAGAATTGAAGAATGGGGACAATCTGANGTGCAGAGTACNATACCGGCCAGGANTATGAAGATCGAATGGCTGGGCGATCCAGTGGTGAAAGCAACAAGTTAGTAGGAACGCCGCGATAAGTGAAGCGGGAGTTGAGGGCTCGCACTGCCAATGGTTTCTACGAAAGGCCGTGTAACGAAGGAATTACATTTTCTAATCCTCAAACCNTNGACGGGAGCGAANTCAAAGCGGAGAATCAAGGTGGCGAGGAANACTTTCATCTCACATATCGCGAACCGGTGTCCCAAACAAGAATGAGGNCCATATCCAAAGGTGAGGATGTTCCCAATCCCGGGTAACGCGCAGGCTTCCTCGGGAAGTTTCTTCCAACGGTCAGGACTGTAATGAACCATCGTTAGTATCCTTNCACTTGGCATTAGGCCAGCAAGCCCACTCACATGAACTCCCTTGCATCAGCGCCCCATATTTCCTCTGCATAATTGATGCCTTCAATTGGGATGTGGACATAGGTACCTTTCCGAATCCTGCACGNGCTCGAGAGTTGCCCACAGACCNAAACTGGTTTTGACAGGACAATCTCATCATCCTTTGTCGCTACCCGAATNGTACTGTGTATTGGCGGGGAGACCCTGAGCGTTTCGCGCACAACACGGTCGAGGANCGGTAGTGAATCGAGAGACTTCACCCACANGTTGTCCANGCAAGCGCTCCNCAACGACGAGCCTTCGACGAGTCCTGAGTTTNTTGAATGGCTCGAGAGTTGAGACATCTTGAGCTCTTCAAATAGTTGACTTTGGATTTCGGGATGTGNTGCGAGTTGCCTCAAGGCCCAAGAGAGGCCNATGGCAACGGAGTCTGTACCGGCAAAGAGGAATGTACTGCACTGGTCCAGCAGGTCCTTGTCCGAAAGGCGCGTCGATGGATCGGAAGACATATTCGCNTTCAAGAGCAGACTCAAGATATCCTTAGCGTCATGTCCAGCTTCTAGGANTTTGNCCCNCTTGCGNTCAACNATGGTTTCCCCCAGTTTATAGATATCCTTGGAGCACCNTTGGATGNTNACGGTCTTCCGACTGGGCTGTGCGTCCTATCNATCAAATCCGCANCAAGNTATAACGTACGGNGTGGCACTTACCCAGACNTTCTGCAGGAATGGTANGTAGAGATCAACGATATCCCTGGGGCTGATNCCCNGGTCTACGATGCGAAACATCTNGCGGTATGGCTTATGGTCNGCCCGTGTATCNTCCTGAAGTGAGTTGAAATCATANCCAAAGCCGCCCAACCCCATTGCGTCAAATATCGCCCGCCCGAGTCCGGATGTGACATCNATCGTAGACCTACAATTGGGCTGGGATGCTAGCTCGCTGTCCCAGAGGTCGCAAAGCNCTCCCGCCTTGAGGTNGAATATGTGAGAGATTTCCTTTATGGTCTGTGCGGTGAATGCCGGACCGAGGAGTTTCCTGAGGGTTTTNTGCTCAGAACCCTCCATGGAAACGATTCCTTGCGGTACAAAGTCAAAAGCTTACGCAGGAAAACTTGTCAGTACGCGCATACCTTTGCCAATCAAATTGCTCAATATCNTTCGTGTCTGCCAAGGTTTCTCGTAAAGTGGGGAGCTTAGGATGTGCGAGATAGCTCGAAAGTCGAACGTCATAAGGCGGTAGTCGTGCTGAAAGCTATAATGAGCGGGGTGCGGGCACAGAAAGAAACATGCTCACCCTGCCAAAGCCTTGAAACCTGAANGTCTTTCCAAATGCTTTCTTCCATCTATCATGAGTATCCGGACTGAGCTGAGGACTGCAGAGCCATTGAGGGGACATCCAGCAGGAAAGACGAGAGACGCACTCTGCGACGTCATCGAGGTGACTTTGAAAAAAGGTTCCACTGGCGCCTGGAAGGTACTTGAGTGGATCCAATATGGGCCACACCACCAACAAGTTCAGCACCCATACAAGAGCGCGTAGCAGCAGGAGTGCCGCAGCCCATCCACAAGCTTTCAGGAGCACGAAAGCGGCGGTGGAAGGCTCCATGGCTCTGGGTAGAGGCTCTCGCAACGTGAAGCGAAAGTAATCGCCAAGACGCCCACATATTGCCAACGGCGAGGGCTGAGCAGGGGCGCATACAAGCGCACACAAGCGATTTGACAACCGAAGATCTCGCCGGATTTGGAGCTCCCTTTGACTCCGTGATGACCATCCGGGGCTAAACAACTTGAACGGCAGCAGCCGGCGGAGTTCTAACCTTTGGCGTGGGTCCTATGCAGTTGATCGCCGTCTTACGCTGTAACCCTCACCGAAGATTTCCAGGCGCTGTAGTCGAGGTGAGTTATGCTGGTGGATTGCGCGGTTTCAGAGCGTTGACGAGAGGCCCGTTCCAGACAATCCCCCGAAGCCATGACCCACGACGCTGTTTGGTTCTCTCGCCCCAGGAAGTTCGGCAAGGGCAGCAGGCAATGGTGAGCATTTGCGTGCACATGCCAGGACAACCCAGGTTCTAAGCCAAGGCTAGCCGCCTCTGCGCCCACCAGGCTGGTCTCATCCGCAAGTACGGACTCGACCTTTGCCGCCAGTGCTTCCGTGAAAAGTCCTCGACTATCGGCTTCGTCAAGGTGTGCATGGCGTACCTTCCCTCATACCGGACATCGACTGACTCCCGGCTCGCAGAACAAGTAGATCCATCTGTCCTCCCTACCCTTTCCTTTCTCTCGTCTTACCTTTGAGTTATGGCAACCCACACTCTGTACATATCACCCACACACCCGATATGACAACATGACATCAAAAATGACTACGAGCGCCTCCTGCTGGGAGCCTTCCTGCGCCATTTTCCAAGTCAGCTCATGCAACACCGAGAAACGCGGTAAGGGTATGCATATAAATCTTATAGTAAGCTCTAATTATGGACTTTATATACATTGGGATGGAAGGAAGTACAGAATGATGGGAAGGAGGTAAAGACTGAGCACTGCAGCGAGATACAACCGAATCGGAACTAGAGTAATTTGTGAATAACCTTTACAAATGCAACGCAAAAAGTCAGAGAAAACATGGACAACAAATGTTGAATAGAATGCTGTTTGCAAAATACAATGTTGGATGTTGGTATGAGGAGGCTGTCAATGACACGGAAGATGAGCATGGCTGAAGGCGAATTGAAAAGATCGAGTAGTGTAGGTTTGAAGGACAAAACCAGTTAGGAGGAAAGCGAAGGAGATTATAAAAAGCGATGATAGTTCCGTGGTGTCCATGGTAGACCATGCCAATGCGATTAGGAGGTGAATAGATGGGTGATCTTCAAATGCCGTACGCGTAACCTGTGCGTTGGTAGGGGTCGTTCATCGCGCCACCAAGACCAGCACCTGCGAAGGGACCGACGTTGGGGAACGATGCGCCAAAGGCGCCGGGATGGGTAGGTGCCAGCCCAGGTCCGTGTCCAGGAGAGTTATGGAGGACGTAACTGTCAATGGGCTGACCCTGCAGACCATGTAGCTGGGGTAGGGGGCTCTGGGTAAAGGCTGGTTGNCCTTGTGGCATATTGTACATTGCCGGGGAGTTGTAGATGTCGTTCAAGTTGTTGGGAAGATTCTGGTTGAGATGACGTCCTCCTCCCTGAGCATTTTGGATNCCTAAGACCACAAGGGTAACCATCACGTAGGCTCATAAATGAAAGACAGCAACTCACGTTGAAGCTTGTTTTGAATGCGCTTTCCATAAGGCGTATTGCGAATGAGAGGTAAAACGGGTCGAATGCCTTCTACTAGAAGAGCCCTCTGGCCAGGATCAGCGTAGTCGAGGGCCGTCTGGGCGGAAACGTTTGAATGTGAGTGTCGAACGAAGGGAGTTTACAAAGTGCGCACCTGGACACAATAATTGCCGTACGAATCGCGCAACAACTTCTCCAACCGCGAGCGGTTAAGCAATTCATCGATGACGAGTTTCCTTGTAGTGTGTTCGGCGACGCGAATGCACTGCAAAGGAGAGTCGCGTTAGGCCCNTGAGTCTAGTATATNGGGAGCATCGCTAACCTTCTCGATGACGTTGGAGCTGAACTTCTGGACTGAAAGAGCGCAGATGTTCCCGAGGAATTGACGAATGACCCCGTCGCTGAATCTGTTGTCATTGAGATCGAGGATATATTGGACGACCTACAACGGTTGAGCAAGAGTATACTTAGTCGATACGGTTCGACTCACGTAGTTGCCATAAGGGTCTTGGACGAGGGTAAGAGCATTGAAGGTGATCTCGTTGACTAGCTGGATACGTTGGTTCTCGGCCGCATGGTCAATGCAGCGCTGAAGCACACAACATCCATGGCGGTGTGTAGCAACCTCAACACAATTTTGAGCGACGGCATTGTATATGAACTTCGTCTTGTCAGCAATGGCGATCAAGGAGTGCAACGGTATATTACCTGGTTGTCTTCTGGTGCCAACTTGTTGAGGCATTTTTGAATGACGTGGTTGCCATTCAGGTCTTTGATCAGTACCACCACATGCAAGCTGAGTGCAAGGATGATGGAATTTATCTGAGCGTTGTACCGGTGATCAGTCTAGGCGCCCCCAAGGTAAGTGTGATAGGTGCAAGTAAGGTTGTGAGGACTCACCTGTCTCCGAGTCGACAAGAAGTCAATCATCTTTTGGACAGCGCGGGTGCCGTGCATGTTCAAAGAGATGTTGACCAGATCCTGAGCGACTGACTCGCAGATGACGTTGCGCTGCTCGTCAGTAGCGAACTCCAGCAGCTTTTGGCAAAGGTAATTGCCAAATGGGTCCGTCATAAGCTCCGCAAAGTGAGCAAAGGTTTCACGGAAGATCATGTCCCTGTGCTCGGCGACGCCTTCCTCCAGTTTCTTCTGCAGGTAGCGGCAGCCGTGCTGGTCTTTACAAAGCGATGCAATCTCTCCTTGAAGGTCCTCCAACCGGATTCCAGCGAAGCGGTTATCTACTGTTACATGAGGTCCAACATTGCGATACGATTCTGTTTGCTGGAACTCACATTCGCGGTCCACGTCATTACGCTTGTGCTTTGATCCGTGCAGGCCATTCATCTTACCATCGACCGGGCCAGCACCGCGCCCAGCGAGCGCTAAGCCATACCGCTGGCCTGCGGTATACATGTTTGACGGGGGCATACCGGCAACGCCAAGACTGACATTTGCACGGGGGCCCTCGTAACCATAAGCAGCATATCCGGCGTCAGCGCCATTCTGGACGGAGAAGGCATCGTCGTACTGCATCCCAATTAGCGTAAGGACGACTATCATCCAATACAACACCTACATCGTCTGGGGCAATCTGCGTATAGCCCATGGAAGCAGAATCCGGCCCTGCCGAGGGGAGCCGAGAAAGAGAAGCCTGGATCTCGTCGTTTAGTTGAGAGTTGGGGGTCGCAGTGCGCCCATTCAGCGTCGCCTGCAACTCAGGGGCCAAGGGAGAGCCAGACGTCTTAAGGAGGTGGGCTGCGCTGGGGGGAAGTCCCATTGGAGTGGCGGGCACTGAACGATTGGCCGTCAGGCTGTCGAGTAGACTTGGAGGAGAACCGCGACGCGAGAGCGACGTCTGACCTTGAGAGGGGTGCTGCTGGATGATAGGACTGGTGCCTGAGAGGATGCCTGCCGCCGATGGAGGAAGCTCGTCCGTAGGTGTGGAGAGAGTAACATTTGGGTTTGTCACGTTCCGACGTTCGGACCTTCCGAGGCCGTCAGAGCCGCGGGGCACACCTGTGAACTGAGGCCACTCTGAATGATTGCGGGAAGATGTCTGCGAAACGTGGGCCAAGTCTAAGGCAGCATTTGAAGCGGTCAACTGAAGAAGACAGTCAGTCAAAGGTACGCGCCTTGGGACGAAATGACGAACCTTGCCATTGTACTGATGGAACTTGTCATCATCGGAAGTTGGGAGGTTTCTCATGGCATCTTCATAACCCATGGAAATCTTATTACTTCTTTCATAAATAGTATTTCTCGAATACGCACTATGCATCTCCTGATCCAGTTGCTCATCCAGCATTAACCCAGCGTTGTAGGTGCTAGCGTAGCGGGCACCTTGGTCGTCCCCGAACCGCCCAGGACCCCGCAGTAGAATGGAGGCAGAAACATGTGCAGGGATGGGGGATGCACGGGTCGACCGTTCCCCAGCCAAGGACAAGCCTTGAATGTGTGCAGCGAGTTCCTCGTCATGGCTGCTGGCTGAGGTCCGCCGACTCGCGGGCATGCTCTTGGCACCGGCTGATCTTGCATAACCGTTGCCGTTGATGTTGGAGACAGTGTGAAGGTCGGGGGATAAGTTGACGGAAGGCGCGTATGTAACCGACTTGCGCTTGTCTAGTGAGAGGATGAGACGGGGGATGACAGGGAAGTGCAATGTGACGCACCTTGCGTGCTCATGGCGCGAGGGTCTCCCAACTTCTTACTCGCCCCGGTGGCGTGGTCGGAGCGGACAAAGCAATGTGCTGGCCAGCCATTGAAGAATCGTAGGGGATACTGAGAAGCTCTTGAGCTTGTTGATGCTCGAGGACGGCCATTTGATCTTCGAACATCCTGCGCTGAAGAGCACGCTGACGCTCGTGCTCTAGTCTCTTCAGTTCGACTCGCTGCGAGTCATGAGATGGCCCTATTAGCTTCAGATGGGGGACAAGGAGGAAAGCCAAACGTACTGCCGTCATGTCGGGTATGTTGGTACCGAGTCGCGCGGCCTGAGAACGGACACCAATCGGAGGCAGGATGAGAACGGTGCATTATCCAGCTAGACACGACATACCGAGTCGGCAAGGTCGAGGAATGCCGGAGGGCTGTTTTGCAGACCTCCTGGCGAGGAATTATCATTAGATGGGGTAGTATGTTCCAGAGAGTTCATTGAGATAGAGTATCCCGTTGGTAGTAGAGTAGTGAAGGACAGTATGTGATATTGGAAGGAGAGGAGGCCGGGTCGAGGTCGAGCTGGGTGGCAGGTGCTATTAGGAACCCTGGGTGTGTCAGACGAAGGGGAGAAGGGGTGGCTCGTAACGGACCTGCAGACCAGATGCGTGTCTTGGGCAAAATGTTATACAGAGGGCCTGAATCCTGGGCTTTGGGGCTGTGAGGGCGGGGCCTAGGACTGCAGCGACGAGGAGCAGACCTTTCCGGTTGACAAAGCGATGGGAACAGGTGGACGGCACAGAACTAGAGGAGGAGAGCACCCGCTACCTTTTTGGCTGAACTCTAACATTCGGCAAGTTCCTTCCAAAAATTTCAACTCCGGCTCTGCTTCCCAGCCGCTGCTCCAGGTTCTCCCTCTCCCTGCCCCTTCCAGCCGTCTTTCTCGTGTGCATCCCCGACGTCTACTGGCCCGGTTCTGCTGCATCCCAGACATTTCTCTGCCAGCCAGTGCCCTCTCATTCCGATTCTCCGTCGTGGCGCGAACACATTCGCCATCAAAAGTTCGCACGGCAACCGAGCGTTCACNAGGAGCCAAAAACATAGGCAAATTACGCGTAATAGCATTTGCTTTGCTGGCAGTCCCTCAATTGATTTGGAGCTCGTCGCGGGGGACAATTTCATCTAAGGGCGCGTACCGAGAGTGTGGAACGAATAATGATAACAGAACAATCCAAGAACGATCAGAAATTAGTCTCTGGCGACAGGGTCGCGGAAATACTAATACCAGCGCGCTCAGCATGTGGCTTCGGCTCAGGGACTTCCACCTTTGCAGCACTGGCAGGTACCTTCAACTCGTCCACGGCGTGCGCTTTGTCGACCTCGCGAACTAACCCGTGGATTGTCAATTGGTCCTCGTCGTCTGCATCCTCTGCGGCTTCGGCTGCCTCACTAGCATCGACCGACGACTTGGTTGAAGCACGGCTCGTTGATGGGTACCGACCCCGGAGGAATCCCGTAAACGGGGCAAAACCGAGAAATAGTGAACCACGCGACTCTCCACTTGCTGGAATCGGTGTTGGTGTCGTGGCACCACTGCGCGGCGGTGTGTGCGCTTCACTTGCCCCACCTGCTGCAGTCCGCCCTGTCGCGCTGACTGCCTCGGTGGCGGCAATCTCCGGATTCGCGTCGTTTTCCGAGTCCAAAGTAAGAAGCGACAAGCTAGAAGATGATGGATCCGGGCCCTTGCTTTTCCTGCATCCCGTGCTCCGTTAGCCAGTTGCCTCCGCCTTGATGTATACCGAGAACGACCTACGTGATTTCCGACGGAGTACTGTCGTGGCTCAGGATCAAGAGTAGGTTCTTGAGATTGGGCAAAGTATGCCTCATATCAAGTGCCCGCAGATCCTTCTCGACCATCAGCTGTGCATTCGATGAGTCGCTGCAAATCGTCCGCACGGATATGGAACAACTCTTACCAATTCGATGTTCTTATTAAGGAGGAAAACGCCGTACTCGAATCGGTAGGTGTCGACCCCTTTCGAGTAAAGCGGAAACCTGTAGGTGCCAAGCTGAGAAGACTCCCAAATCCATAGAAGGGACCACTTACATTCGAGGTCCAATCATCGCCGAGATATTGTCCCGGATGAGGGTTCGACTGCCGATACATGTAACTGGATAGAGTAGGTTTACCCCAAGGTACGCCGCTAGGATCTGCAAGACTTGAGCAACATAACCCAGGGCCGTGGCTACTGTGTCTTCATTAATTTCTTTATGCTCCGGTACGGACAACGGCGGCGCTGGGTCATTGGGTGACGTCGGGAGAGGAAGAGCGACATCGAAGATGGTGGAAGAGCAAGTCTGCAGGCGAACGTAGTTCGATCGGGAAAATATCAGCGAGAACAGAGATGAGACTGGCTCGTATGGAGGCGATAGTAAGCCGCAGAGAGGATAACTGAGACCTGCAACCCTGTCAGTCTCNATCTCTAGCCCCCTTTATGATTTCTCACCTTTCCTCATCCACTCGCTCGGCGATCTCTGTTTCCGCATCCTCAGCTTCACCGACGGACTGCCGTGCCAGATCCAGCAGTTCTTGCCTCTTCTTGAGTCGGTCTCTTCTGGCTCTGATAGCTTCCCTCTCTGATACCAATAGTAAGTGAGTGTCACAAAGAAGGATGTCAACANNCATACTCTGAGAGCAATCGTCTAGTACNTGTTGGTGGTTAGAACAATANTCCGATANCCGATATTGATGCTCGTTGATATGGCGCTTCTGATATGCCATTAGTTCAACGTCGAGGATTTCACNNAGATGGAACAAGCGCGGCGTACCAAGGGCGAAATGTCATCCTCTGCGATCAAGTGGTCAACTTTGGCACTAATGGCAGACAGCGACGCTTCGTTGTCGTAGATCAGCGCCTGGAGCGTAGCTAGCCTGAGTTGGTCATCGAACATCGCGACGCGGGCGGGTTAAACAAGGTCACATACTGGAACAAGTCGGGCCACGTAGCCGTTTTTGCAACATTTGTGCAATCACTCAAGTTGATACCCCTTCTCCTTCGACGGGAGAGTTGCGCATCGTTGAATGTGGGTCGGGGATCTTCAGGCAATACACGCTTCACTTTGTGCAGTTCAGTTTCAGGGTCAGAGGCGTAACCAGTTGCAGGAGACGATGGTCTTGATGGTGGATGATCAGAAGGTCGAATGGTAAATCTTCTGTTATGAGGGCCAAGTGAGAAGAAGAGGCTGTTGGAAGGTATCTCGCATGTCTAAATGGGGTTTTGGCACGCTACGAAATATACGATCGAATAGACTTACGTCGTCTGGGACAGGAATCAAGTCTCCAAGGTTGACCTTCCATTCTTGAATGAGTCGCCAACGGTACCCTGGCTCGTCCGGATAAGGTGGCGTTGCTTGGTCGTCCCAGTTGGCCCTTTGAACGTTTGAAGGAAGTTTTCCCCAGATCGCCACTTTGAACACCTTGAGCATTCAAGCGTGCCCACTCGAGATGTTGTGACATAGAACCAGAATCCAAGTGAAATGTGGGATTGGTTGAAGGACGATGGATGGGCGACCGGTAGGTCAGGATGGTTGTCTCAAGATGCTGAGCAGGACGGGACCCTGAATACTGTGCCAGCTTCATTTGTGCAGCGACTTGTGTTGCGGGCACAATCCTGGGCTTGCCATTGACAGTGGGGAGAATTCTCGGCCTCCTGGATGTCGCTCCTGAGAGCTGTTTGGTCTCGGAGATGGGACTGGTAGGAGGGTCAGGGGAGGGACTGTGAATACAATCCTGTTTAGAAGACGGGGGGGCTCCGGAACTGTTGGGCGCGGTACTATGGACACAGGGTTGTTCGGCCAATCCTGCGGAGAGAGATGGTGGCGGACGGCCTGCGGGATTCGGCAAAAAGAGCTGTGATGAGGGAGGGGAAGACTCAGGCGGGGTTTCAGCAACAGAGACGACGAGACAGGTTTCCAGTAACCTCGCGCCGATAACCTTCTCCAGACCGGCTTGTGAATTATCCAAGAGGAAATTTGACCCACGCCCGCCGGTATTGGCATTGAGGATCCGGGAACTCGCGGTTGACGCCCTCGAACTGGCTCGCGGCCTCTGGGACCTGAAGAAGCTTCCTTGTGGAGAGATATTGGATGGAGGAGCTGAGTCTCCCCCTGGGGCAAAGTTCACCGATGTCTTCCTCGGACGAATCGTCCCGGTTGGGCCAGCGGGACCCAGATGATCTTCATCGTATGGGCCGTCTTCCCACTTCAAGCTTGAACGGGTAGCAATGGAATTGGTGGAGATCTTGCGGGGTCGGCGTCGTCCTGAAGTAACATGGAAGTCATCGGCTGCCGTCCGGGAGGAGGCAAGAGGGTCTGTTTGCTGGAACAGAGCAGAAGTAAAGGCATCTCGCACGGGAAAAGGCGTCAGATTTCGGACTTGTATTGAGGTAATGTGTCGGAGACGCCGCTGGGACCGGGGGTTAGCCTGGGGAGGTCACTACTAACGGGATGGCTAGGACGCACGGTGAAGAGCGGGCTATCGTAGCTAAAGTCTATCTCCGGGATGGATTCAAAAGGCAGCCCTGATATTTCTTCGTTCATGACTTCGCTGAGGAGGAGTTCCGGCGAGGAGAAGGGGTGTGTTTTGTCGGTATGACCTGCGGGAGAGCTGAGAAAATGCGGTCCGAATCTGGGCGAAACGATATAAAGAGAGGCGACGAGCAGTGGACATTGGGTATCAAGGGTCCTGAAGGAGATTGAGTTCAGCGGCCATGCATGTTCAGTGGAAACCCGCTTCGGGCCACAGCGCCAGTTCCCATCAGTCCTTTGCACCTTGACCAACAACCACGCCGTTCCACCAAAAATGGCGTCTGCAGAGACAGCAGCAATCCCTGCTCAGCAGAAATCGGCGAAGGAGATTGAAGATGCGAAGGCAATGCCCCCACCTCCACTCCCTGCCAAAAGCGTAATCCTGGAACCAGAGCTGAACGCCCTGCAAGATTCCCTCAAGGTTCGCACAAACTTGTCCCTTGTCGCATCAAGTTTTAAATCCTGCATTCAGAACGCCGTCGCTCAAACTGGCCTGGTCTACAAGTATTACGCCAAGACGTTCAAGTCGTGGGTGTACTTTGAACGCTATCTCTACTGAGCGTTCAACACCAGCCCAGGGAAGTGAGGCACGTCCAGCCTCCGCAATCACTGACAGCCGCCCTTGGTCGCGAGCTCGAGAAGTACGACCAGATTTGCGACGCGATGGAGGTTCAAATCGTGAGTGTAAGCCCGCTGACTCTGACTTTGCTGACAGTGGATATCAGCTACGTGCTATTTCCACCCTTCAACACGACCTTGCGAGAGAAGAGAAGCGCCTCGAGGCAGAGCAAGCTGCTTTGAAGGAGAAAGAACGAGAGGTCGAATCGCCTGAACCAATGCAAGAGGACGAACCTTCCACACAACCCATAACCCAACCAACAACAACCAATAACTCACCAGTATCTGCTACACATCCGGGACGCCGCCCATCCGCGATATCTATCTCGTCCCTGCACAGACCTACATTTACCCACAAGCTTGATCTTTCTTCTGTTTCCTTCCGCATGTCTGCGGATGAAAACAACATTCAAAGTGGCCTCGCTTCTCCGGTCACCCTGGCTCCCAAGTCGGCTCGCCCAACCGCTGCCAGCGAACTCCAGCCAGACTTTATGTT
>JANDKE010000338.1:0-27096 GCA_027627275.1 Coprinellus aureogranulatus
ATTCTTCGTCCTTACCCTCCTCCCTTTCCTCCGCCGATGGGCCAACAAGACTCTCCGTCTCCAGGTCATCCTGCTAACACTCAGCGCTGTATGGGTGTTCGGTGTCTTGCATGGTTCCATACATGATCTACTTCATGAATGACCACGCCAATGTGCGCGCTTTCATCGGTCAGACAGAGCTTCCGCAGTCGCTCGTTGAACAAACAGCAGCCAGTAAGGGGAGGAGCACGGAGTACCAGACCATGTGGTATCGTACGTTGCAGTCTATCTTTGTGCGATGACGTTTTTCGCCTTACCATTTCCTGTTCAGTTCGCCTCCTCGCCATCTTCCCTTGGTTCGCCATCGTCTCCGCCCTCATCGCTGCCTTCGTTGCATGGAGAGCCACCTCTGCGGTCAACGCCGTACCTCCACCTGTTGCCTCGGAAAAACCAGCCCGCTCTGTCGACAATTCCTCAAAGGAGAGTGTTCACGCCATTAGGAATGAGAAAGTCGAGTCGGTATAGACCTCAAGCTTTCGGACTCACGTCTCTTACGATTTGTACTTCGTATGCCCCCATGATACCACGGCGCCATATGGACTCGTTTATCATCTGCTCGAGCATCTGACGCTTGACGTTCAATTTTCCAGCAAGAAATGAACCCCTCTGAAGGCCGTTCTAATTATATGTTGCACCATCTGCTCGAACGCGTGTCGCGGCGGGGAGCTGCGGCACCAGTTGTGGCTACATTTCTCCAGCACTTCACACTGGGTCGCTTCTTTGCTTCTTTCTCAAGCAGGAGGAAAAGGTCCCATGGTTCATGAACATACCGCGACGTATGGTGGGCCTATCGAAGGGCTCAGGCCTGTTACTTGTACTTGCTCGGACGATCATCGATTTTCTTCACATCTCGCAGCTCTGAGTCGTGTCCTACTCAATCAAACTCTCCCATTTCCTCGGGTTTTAGAAAATCTCCATAGGATGCAAGTTAAAGTTCAAGTATGGGAGAGGTCGATACGCATTCCATTGCTGACCAGCATCGTGCCTCCACTGCGCCCATTCTGCTGGCAAGTATTCGCGATTCTGCTAATCACGGAGCCCGCCTCGATCCACTCAATGCAGCGACCTTCCTAAGTCAAAACCATTGACTCGGAAGCTCACCAGAAGCATTCTAGCTCTCGTAACCTTCGCCGCTGTATCCAGCGCTCTCGTCGTCGATCCCAACCCGCTCGTTTGCGAGACTACCCCAGGCTCCCCGAACATCTTCGACGCCTACCTCACGGCCGAGGAAATGCCCAAAAGCCCCAGCTCGCATGCGTGCCGAGATCGCGGTGCCGACGGGAAGTGCACCCAAATCTGGACCTACAAGACCGCTGCTGGTGCGTCTTCCAATGTCTTAGGATGTCAAAATGAATGGCTG
Organism: Coprinellus aureogranulatus; assembly: GCA_027627275.1. Taxonomy (NCBI): domain Eukaryota; kingdom Fungi; phylum Basidiomycota; class Agaricomycetes; order Agaricales; family Psathyrellaceae; genus Coprinellus; species Coprinellus aureogranulatus. The sequence goes on from JANDKE010000338.1 coordinate 1,400, forward strand.
ACCCATGAGACTCCATGATGATATGAACAGCGAATATATGCGGCACCTGGATGGGTTGCATTACCTGGCAGGGGGCCGCCGATGCTGTTCGCAGGATTACTGATAGCTGCAGGGATGACGGCCTTGGAAAAGCTGGTGGTAAGTTCCATGTCAACGCGGACGTTCGCATTGACCTCTTCCACACCTAAGTTTCTGCAAGGTTGGGCGGGGAACCTAGTCGTTATTCATTTGTGATGTTTCGTCGTAAACCAGTCACTGTATACAGCCACTTGCAATTGGAGGTTTCGCCGTGGAGCGACACGCCTGCTGTAGAGAGATTGGGGTCCGGTAGATACATCTCGTGGTCCCGCATGTATTATTCGCTTCGAGTCACTCGATCGACAACCCTTAAGCCTGAGCAAACGCGATGGTTAGCTTCAGTGAAGCAAGCTATAGACGATCGAATATGGACCCACAACATTTTCCAGCCTGGTAAGGCCGACAACCACTGCGCATTTTCGCTTGAGATCCCCGAGCTGCTTCCACAAGACTTCCCGTGCGATACGCCAGAACGCTACGTCGTGGATAATTCCGAGCTCAGCCTCATATTGCAATCCCAGCCGTTTCATCCTCGCGAACGCAGGACTACTCAGGAGGGCGTTGACTTCGTTCCACGTTCCCCTGTTCGCGACTACCAATGCTGCTGTGCGCAAATACGTTATGCGAATGGCGTTGAGATTAATAGTGAACGATATGTGAGACAGCTCAGAGGGCATCCGAGCTGCTTTCCCTGCGGCGATGTCTTTCAGCTCCCGCGCAAGGTGAGGAAGGACCTGAAACTCGCTGCTGCGGAAGTGGTCGTAGGTCATCCAGATGTGGACGTGTTGCAAATTTTCAAAGCGGCTGAGGGGAAGCGAAATGGGAACAAAGGCTGGTAGAGTTGGCGGGTGGAAGAATTCATGCCTCGACTCGTCCTGGTTGAGGGTGTACTTCACGACCGAGGCCGAACAACGGACGAGGAGCGACGACCAGGCCTCTTGCATAGACCTGTCAAAGCCTGATGTGCCCAGAGCCAGTGCCCATGGGCGAAGCAAGGGTAAGGTGGCCTCGCTGTCGGCTGCGCAGACCAAGAGCGTCTTGAGCGCCTCACCACATCGGGCTGCGGTGAGGCTAAGCTTCGAAGCATGGGCTGATTTGGCTGGTAATCGTGAAGCCATCAATGCCCAACAATTCAGAGGAAAACACGCGCCGGTAGCGACTGAGCTTGCTGCGGATGGGCGCACATCCTGTATGGTTAGATCTTCGATGTGATGGTACTGTGCGAGGGGGGAGAGGGTCATGTTTGTGACACCAATCAAAGCCAGCTTAGATATGGTTGAAGTGATAAGGTCGAAACGGCGATAAAGATTCTAGCGCCGCTGCGCACCGGACTTCGACCTGAAGTCCAGAACAGGGATGATGGGGCTGCCCTACGTTGCTATTACTTTCGAAGAAGCAATAAAACAATCTCTCCTTCTCGTACCGTTCCGAGACAATAGGAAGACAAAAAGGCCAGACAAACATCAAGGCTACTCCGTTCAGTTTACTGAATTCCACTGCACGTCAACATGACGAGCCATAGAAAATCCAGCAAAGAGATTAGAGTCCCCGTAAAAGAGGGATCCCCCGACGACACAAGCCGGTACTGCAGTAGCGAGGTCATCGTGTCCCCGGGTTGCAAGCAGAGCCCGAGGAGCTGGGGCGGCAAAAATTAGATAACCAAAAATGAGGGCGGTGCCCTCATAATAGTGGTTAAACTATTAAGAACAGATACTACACTTGATCTAAGCCAAAAGGCCAGAGTGGTAAGGATTCCAGAAGGGCGCTGCCTGGTTTATATACGAAAGGCGTTGTGCGCACGGACCATGCAGAGCTTTGGCTCGGTTTGATGTTTCTCCAGGCAAACAACGCGTCAACAGAGGCCAAACAACGCGCTCCGTACAGGTAACAGCGATGATTTATGGAATCTCGGCGCAAGAAAGCAAGGGCATGGATAGCATAGGTACCGTATCTATGGGATAGGTACTCGGGCATCGTGTACAGTAGTAAGAGAGCGGGTCAATGGGCATAGCAGTGCCTGTCTGGCTTATGAAAAGGCCAGGCAAAGAAGTATAGATATGGAGGTGTCTGATGAAACGATAGGCAGGGGAAAGAAAGAGAGAAAGAGAGGCAGCGATATAGCAGAGAGAATAAGACACCTCTCATGCAAATACTCCCTCCCCGTCGAAGCCCTTATACTTACCTGCTCCGGTCTTCCCCGCGCTGTGCTTCCCGACTTGCTGCTGGTGCTCGCGCTGCAAACCGCCAAGCATGATGAACTGATAGATGATAATCATCAAGAGATTGAATACTGTAGTCCCTCCAACCACGCTCAGAACCACAATGGACAATGTGTCGAGTTGACCGCTGTTGAGGACGAAGATGCTGACCAAAGTCGAGACGAGACCTGCGAGAGCGTTGGTGCATCCGGGTCTGTTCAAGCAATGTTCAAGTGTATCAGAAGAAGGAGCCGGAAGGCCGGTGAAGCTTGGGGGACAAGAAAGAACGTACAGGAATATGTTTCGGATAAGCCAAATGTAGTTTCCTCGCCACCGGATCCACATGGTCACCATGCCTATCAAACCCACTCCTGATACAGAACCCGCCACAGCAACCCTAAACATAGTCAGATGGCGTGTAGAAGGCGGACGTAAGAGGGAAAGGGCTCGTACAGTGGCACATGTTGAACGAGCAGACTCAAAGCCTCCTTCACCTGCTCATCGTTAACCTGATCTTGAATGAAGCTCGGAATCGTCTTCCTCAACGTTCCAGGGAGGACTGCGAATCCAGCTAACAACAACCAGCAAAACACAAACGCCAGCATATTATTGATAGGGTGGATGTGGTCGAGAGCGAGGAGCATATTGACGTATTTCGTCTGCGTATCAGCGGCAGTGACCCCAGACGCAGTCGAAAACATGGATCGGCGGTCATTATCGAAGGTGCTCCGCCTGTTGGACATCCCTGGTCGGGAAGGACGTTCGGTGTCGGTCGCCGCATCGTCGATAGGACCTTCGGATTCCTCGACAACGGGCTCAGGAAAAGGGCCCTTGGAGTCGCGGTCGTCGGCGGCAGCGGTATTGGAGAATGCAATGGAAGACTTGCTGCGTATGTTGAGCGGGCGTGTACCGCTGACATCTGCATTGGGGGAGCGTTTGGGGATACAGATCCATCGTCTCGGTTAGTGGCTTCGCCTGAGACGATGTTGGTATCGTCCGCTGCGGTTGCGTAACTGAGAGGACGGTCGTCGGTCAGTTGTGTGTCTCTCGGATTCGGCGAGTCGCTGGCGCCAGTAATGGGTTGGGGTTGAGGGATAGCGGGAGGAGCTGATGACATTATCGTCGTACGAAGGGAGGGTCAGAGCTAGAGGGTGGGGAGTGGGTCGGAAGTCAGTGTTCCACCGAGCAAGCGCTCCTCGTTATATACTCGGATAAGGACGTTCGGAGAATGAGAAACGATAGGTGAAAGAGCGAAATCAGGGGTCTCTGAGCAGTTCAGGCAGCATGCGGACTTCACGAGGCGCTCTGCCACCATTCCCGGATTGGGAATGATACATGAAGATACTTGGAAGCTATCAAGCTTGAGTTAAGCGCCGAGAAAGGGTTTGCGTGTCAATACTCACAATATACGCCTAAGGGTCTCATGTTACTGGTCACAGGATGTACAGCCAATAGAAAGGCGCGCTCACCTGGACCAATGAGAGAAGGAATGCAATGTGTGCGGGAGCGTGCACAGGAAGGTGGCTTGAACATGGGCGCCTATGTTATCGGCCTCATGGGAAGATGCGAGTAAGGTGTGTGACAGCCAATAGAATCGCGCCTACTCGCCATCGCCACTCGTCCTGCATCTAGGAGGCCAATATACCTTATCTCAAACATGTACCCCAATAGACGATATTAGCATTCATTACCGAATAAGACGCCCACACGATGGGAGCGGAGACTGGGATGTATACATCGCTTCCATTTGGCCAGTCAAGAACCAGGACTATCGATTGGCTGGACGGGTAAGTGCTGAGTGTAGCTATCGCACTCGTGCCTTCAAGGTCCATTATTCGTCGGAGATGCTACAAGACACGTTTGATTGGTTAGTTGAGGCCCGAAGCGAAATGAAAGGAACCTGTGAAATGGACGCACCAATACGCGTTCAAGGTACCGTTCTTCGTGAGATTGGGCATCTTTCGGTACGTCTCCTCTACGACCTCATCCCTCTTTCGAACCTCCACCGGCTTGATTTCGGTTGGGAGACCCTTCATTAAGGGCGTGGCGATTGCAATGTCAATGGACAGCGTCCTCAAACGAGAGGCTGTACCGAAAGTCGTTTCGAGGAAGGGCCACAGCTCACTCAGTGTTAGCGCTGTGGCAATTTCACTCAGTTTCGTGCACTCGGCAGGGTAAATCCGCGACCAAGGGTACGACTCGATAATGATATCGAATCGCACGGTTTCCAGGTGCCTTGCCTCGCAGGCGTGACGGACTGCCTGGATGATAGCTTCCAGGGGCTCCACGGAGTAAGGCATACGGTCTGCGTGTTCATGTATTTCCGCACACCAGCTGAGAATCACCTCAACGTTGAGGGACGTTAGATGGGGCAATCGATCTTCCAGCCTCCGCAATGAATCTGCGCAAGCGGTCAGCAAGGAGGTGAAAGAGAGTAAGGCACGGAGCCGAACATACTGAGCACTTTGAGTTCATTGACGTTCCGATCGCAGGACACAGGCACATCGGTTCGCAGCTTCTCGATCGATCCTCCAGCCTGCCGTATCAAGCATTTAAGTGCTTTCTCCATAGCGTCGTCGTACATGCTGGCATGCACTGTCAGGTTCTTCAAACCCGAAATGGACAGCCTCGCGTCGTCCCGTTCGAATCCTTCGAGCAACTTATCCAGCGAGGCTCCACAGTCCCCAACCTCCAAGCTTTGGAGGTGTCCTCGCGACATAACTTCCCCTCCTTCTGGGTTGTCGATGTCCATGGGCTCCGCCTCACCTATCGGATCCATGTCCTCTTCAGAGAGTGTCACTCCGATGAGCGTCAGGTTGGTGATGTTCGAGCAGTCGATGAGCGGGGATACCTCCATGCTCACAATGCGGTCCAGCACAAGGGTGTTCAAGCTCGGAAGAGAAAAGCAATGGAACAAGATGTCCTGCAAGTCCTGAGGAACGTGTTTCCAATTGATAAACGCATCCGGTTTATGACTTGTGATCGCCAGACTTCTGAGGCAAGGCAGCAGCAGCAGAATCTGGGACAGCACGTCTGTCACCTCCGTCCACGAGAACCAGCCCAGCGATGAATACTCCCCACGCCATTTCATTGAATTCGCTGCTGATTCTGCATCATGGCTGAGCGTCAGGGAAATGACGCATTCGGCGAAGGTTGAGTCGTTCTGGATGAGCGAGAGGAGAATTTGCAGATGCTCGAGAAGTTTTGGGGGTTGAGAGTGAAAGTCGGGTCCCCCAATAACGAGCGAAGCTATCCGACGTTCGCGCACAAGGGTTAGAAGCTGGCGGTTCACGAGGGCCAATTGAGACAGTGTACTGTTGTCTCCTTCGTCGGCGATGATATCGGCTATGAGCGCTAGTAGCTCCTCTGCTAGCTGCGGCATCGTTCTGGCACCTGTATCGAGGAGAAGATGGTGGTGGTTGGGGTCGAAGAAGGGATTAGGGCGTTGAGTCACTGCAGCGCCGGAACGGACGAATCAAGGGCGGATGATGGCGGCCACCTGTGACCTCCATGCGCGCCAATCGGGCTTCCAGGACACCAGAACGAAAAAGAATACCAGAAAACCAACATGAGTTCAGTTCTATAATTTTTGAGGAACCATCAAGTTCCTTAATAGAGAGCACTAGGAGGGAATGCGTCTTCCATGCACCCACCTGTGCCCTGACTTAACGAGTCAACGCAAATTTGCTGGGTTGGAGGAGGTCCACGGCTGGACTGGATGACCTCTGGAGATTCGCGAGAGGTAGGAGCTTCCAAGGCTCATTTGAGTCTGAAGATTGGACCCATCTGGCGTTGAAGCTAAGTCATGGTGATGGTCAAGAGGAAAGCAGACACCGGCGTTTGCGGCGCAGCTTGAACCGACATCACAGCCATCGATATCCTTGTTCCCGACCACGACCATGGATTCTCCTTCAGAGTCTCCTAGAGAGCTGGCTTTTCCACAAGAACTGGTAGACTCTATAGTGGATCTTTCACGAGGCGAACGCCCACTTTTGAAGACTCTCGGGCTAGTGTCGTCCGCGTGGTACCCCCGGACGAGAATTCACCTTTTCCGAAAGATTACCCTCGGCGGGCACCTCAATCCTCTTACCAACCAGGAAAGCTGCGAGAGGCTACACCATGTCCTTGACCAGCGGCCATCGTTGTACAAGCTAATCGATCGAATCAAGCTTATGGATGGCGAATCCGACTCGGATTACTGGATTGGCGAATGCCCCGTTGTCGCGAAGATCCTACCCCTTCTCACATCTGTTACTCGCGTCAAGTTCTGGTTCATCGACTTCGAGAGGTATACAGGTAGCCTCCAAATTGAACTCTACGATCTAATGGCGCGGCCATCCGTCTTCAAGCTCGCTCTAACGACCATCAGGAACCTAGATCCCTCTCCCCTCGCTCAATACCATCACGTCCGAGAACTTTCCCTGAAAGACGTACGGCCCTGCGCAGCAGCTTCTCGGACGAAGGGAGCATGCTTCCCGCTCAACAACCGCAACCTCCTCGAATTTCCTTCATCGGTGAATGAGGCCCAAGACAGATCATTTCATCTCAATGTAGCGGACTGTGGGGAGGTGCTCACGACGCTCCTTGTTTGTGCAGGCAGCCCACAGGGCACGTTGCGCGTCCTATGGCCATCCATACTCTCCGTTACAACTGCAAGATTTGACCAGGAGATGGCTTCGGGATGTGGCGCGCTGGCAAGTCACGGAGAATCTGCTGGATCCGTTCGCTTATACAGTATTTGCCAAGATGAGCGCAAGCAGGACTTGTTAGAAGGACAGACCCTACCACCCTTCCCTACTACAGCATTCTCCATGATCTCGCGTTTTCCTCGGCTACAGGGTTTGATGGTCATGTCCACCTATCAGCACTTTCTCAGAGAAGGATACTCATTCTTTCCATACCTCATTGCCCAGCTCTTCGATATATCCTCCAGACACTCCGCGTCTGGACAATCTTCAAGCATGTCTTACATCGCTCTTGCTGTCCATGTCAACGTCGTTGACGACCAACTGCGTTCCGCTATCATGCTTCTTATATGCCAATGCCATGCAGGATGGAGGTTGCTAGACCATGTCTTGATGGACTCGTCGTTTGCGAAGGTGGAGCTGTTACAGGTGACATTCTCAGCCAGTCGTAAGGCCTTCCCGGATGGTGAACTAGATCAATACTGGATTTCCCTTCGGGCGATTCTTCTAGGGCATCTGCGGAACCTCCACAAGAAAGGCGCCGTGAATGTCAAACTCGATGCAACCCTCAACAGCTGGGTGAGTGTCGTCGAACACTTTCTTCACTCTTAGAAGCTGACTACATCAATTGGGGTACTTCTCAGGTTGATTAACGCGGGCTCGGTTTTGGTACAAGACACAACTTGAACCGTTCAGCCCACGGCACATTCCCGTTCGCGGGCACAGGCATTTGAAGTCGTACTGTATTCCCCGTGCTTAGCGCAGCACCGTGTAGTTTCGACGGGCCCCATCGAGAAGGTTGACGAATGCAAATTGATATAGAAGATACGACATATTGTACAAATGAGATCGCGTACATCGGACAGGTAGAGAGTATATCATCCACTCTATTGGAAATTTGGAAGACGAAGGACATGCCTGGAGGGTTAAAAGTGGTGGTGCTAAGTCGCTGGAGGCTTGACGGAAGCGTCATCAGGAGCGATCACCGCAATGCGTTCGCGCAGGAGTTTAGCGAAGTGCTGGGCATGAGCATGCTGAAAGAGAGGCCAGGCGAAAATCTTGCGGAGGGCTCGTAGTCCATCGTAGTCATCCAGGGATACGTCCGGCCCTAAGTCGAGATCGGTAAGGCGAAGCGACTGTTGGTACTCATAGTCGTCGCGGGCGCCTCCAAGATCGTGCAGGAACTTGCTCAGACGATTGATCGTCAGCCGAATCATTGACCATAAGCTCGTCGGGATGGAGGAAGGAGGAGTGAACGACTGTTCCCTGATTTCCTTGTACGTGTCCTCCCTTTCACCAAGAATATCCCGGTAATTGGTCTGAATCCAATTGTCCAAGCGTGCTGGCTTTTGCAGCTTCCCATCCTTGTATTGGCAGGTGACCCACAGGAGGACGGCGATGAATGACTCCACTTCATGCCGGTACACTCGCTTCACCTTGCCGGCCATAGCATGGCCGGTCAGCAGCTCGTTTGCCATGAAGATCCAAGTGCCGGTGTTGGAATAGCCCTTGGGCCCGACTGGCTCCTCTTCTTTACCGACGGTTGGCGGTTCAGCGAAATGGGACAAGTCGAAATCGCAGAGTTTGGGCTTTTGCTCGATCGGGTCCCACATCAAGTTGCTCTCGCTGATGTCGCCATGACGGATGCCGATGCTCCACAACATGGCGTGGCCTGTAGTCGTTTTCATTAGCCAGATATTCGAGCAAAAAATCGAGGAGAAGGACTGACAATAGAAGAGCGCAAAGAAAGCGCCGAGGAAGACTTCCCAGTCGGTGGTGAGGGAAGAGATCGGGTCATACTTCGGCATCGCAAGAAGGTAAGGGACCCGGTTGGCGCGTTCAATACCCACGTAATCCTCTTCCTTCTCGAGGACGGCTTGACGAAGAGGACCAGATTGGAATTCGGTATATTCCTTGGCGGCGAGGATCTCCGGGAGGTAGTCGCAGGGGTTGTGGTCCTCATATCCGCGCTTGCCGAACTTCTCCTTGGCCTGGTCGATGAATTCCTGCTCGCGGTTCCGAGCCTTCTCAGGGTAAGAGAGTTTCACGGCGACCTCCTGCTTGCCAACGACACCGTATAGAACTCCAGTAGCGCGTCCGACCAGTCCAAACTGGGGCTTTTTCATGTTCTTCTTCTCTCCGCTGAGGACGTGCTTCTTGCTGCCCTTCTTGGTGGAGACCTTCTTCTCAACAGAGCCCGAATCCTCCTCTTTGCCCGAGATCCAGCAGTCGGTCAGGTCGAGTTTGTACTCTGCGTTGCCGACGAGCTTCGCGAAGCCGGGCAAGAAGCCCCAATCCTCGTCGCTGAATCGTTGGAGGGCGAGGAGGAGGAGGAAGAAGTACTGTGGGTTCTTGAGGAAGTCGAAACCCGTCATCTGCAATGGCGCTTCGTGGTCGTAATACCAGATGTTGATGTTCGCTCCTGCGCCATGATCAGTGGGTCAGTGGTGGTTGCCAGTGCACGCAGAAGACGATACTCACCGTTTATCAGAAGTCCTATGACATGTTCACGCCCGAAGGTGTTGAAGAGAGACTCGGCAGCATACTCCCCAAGCTGGACTGCCGCTACTTTGTCAGCTTCCGTCTCCTTCTGAGCCCTTGGTTTCTTCTGAGCTGGGCCCTGAGAGTTAACCGCCGAGGCGGATCGCTTTCGTCCTGTTTCGGACGTGCTACTACCGACTTCCTGTGGAGTCGAGGACACGGACAGCTTGGACTTGGACTGAGGCTGATGGGCCTTGGTGCGGGAGTTATTGACTGATGAAGGCATGTCATTAGGATGTGCTTGTATAATTGAGAGAGAGTGTAGACTATCTCACCGGTCCTCGATCTAGATGCTTGGGACCTCCTTGGCCGACTGCTTGACGCCACGCTCGATGGCAAAGTTGCACGTTCCGCCTCTTCAGCTAGTGCCCGCCTCGCCGCGGCAATCTCATGCTCCAGCTGCGCCTTCGTCTCGTACGCGCCGTTACTCTCTGAGCCGAGCACAGGCGTCCACGGGGATGGATCAGGCATAGAACTGGGTCCCTTCTTGAACTCCGAGTACATCAAGCCCTGCTCCCATGGCAAAAAGTTGCCGCCTGGTGCCTTGGCCATGAGGTGCTTAAGACTCTTCGTATCGTCGTCGTTCGGGTATAGGGGCTTGATGAACTTCCGACGAGCGAGCACAACGTCCGGCTTTCTCCCGTAGGTACTGCCGCCGTGAGTGCTCTGGATCTCCCTCGAGTCGTGAACCATGAACTGGAGCTGCTCGCCCCTGCCAGAAGGAGCGGCACGACAGCCTCCGATGACAACGCCCTTCAACAATGCAAGGACCTTATTTGAGCCATTGACGAAGTCACCATAACGAGCAGCTTCCGTCTGTCCTTTAGAACTGCGAAGCCCAGTTAGCACGACCGAGAGACGGCGCGGTAAGAGTGTTTGTACTTACTAAGCCTTGAAGGCGTCCTCGATTTCCTCCATGAGAACGCCCTTTTTCTGTGCAACTTTGTCAATTGCTTCGAGGCAACCTTGAAGCCCTTCTAGAATGACTTCATCGCTCGGCCTTGCGACTTCCTTGCCATCGACGACGTGAGCTTTGATGGCACCGACCTTCCGGAGGATGTGATACAAGTAGCGGTCGAGGTTCCCAAGATTAAACGCAGTAACGTCCTTCGCCAGGAGAGGGCGTATTTCGGGTACGCTAGGGGGTGCATTCAGTTGTGGACGAGCACTCGAGTGGCAACAATGAACAACAACTCACGTCCAAGTGCGCAGCCCTTGAGACGTCGCACTAGCATTCTGGTTCGACGGGGTCGACTGATAGTCAGTCTGCTGGACGCGGTTCAGCGGCTCAGGGGTCTTCGGTGCGGTAGGAAGAGACATCTCTGTGTCAAGACAGAAAGTAGAAGATGGGGGATGGTGAAAGAGACGCGCCGCGCGCTCTTTATAGACGCGAACAAGTCAGCACGTGCGCAGCCCAAATAGGACTGTGCCGACGCACGGCATCCGTTTCAGGCTGTTTGTTCGACGGAAATGGCAAGTCCCTGCTTTGCCGCGTGGCCATGGAGTCCTGGTCAATGCGATTGAGTCATGTTTCGGGTTGCGTGGGACGCGATAAGCCAAAGGAAAAGAACCTGGACGAAGTGGCTCCCTTCGTGGTTCCACGAGGCGTACGCAATCGCTTTCGCAGTCAACAGGAACAATGAAAGAACTATGAACTGCCTTCGACATACACAAGGGGAACCTCGAAATTCGAGGGCGATTAGGTGATCGAGTGGCCAACCCCTTATTGTTCTCCATCACAGAAGATATCACCCACAAGGCAAGCATGCTACCCAGTAATGAAGAATCGAGACGGCCCCGATGAATCTGAAAGAAATTGATTAGCCCACTACCGCTGTGTGGAGTCGCACGGTGGCATCAGTCTGCACTTTGCTTGGACCAAGCGCCTCGATGCCAAAAGATTGTTCAGATTATCTACGAAATAGTATTAGAGGCTCACTAGGACCCGGTCTTAGTTAGCCGCTCACCGCACCGTGTGCCGCCGCTTCATACCGAGCGAATGCTGCGGATAAATATCGAGGGATTTATCATCGCGTGTCGGTGTCGACAAAGGGACAAAGTCAACCGCCGTCTCATAATCACCTTTACATACACAGGAGATTTAAGCCGCGTCTTCGATCAACGAATATTGGATTGGTTTGCAAGGTTACGGCCCAAATGACGCAGAAGGGCGAGTTAAACGGCTTGGAATCAGGTGTTACCAGAGGCGACAAGTCCGGGATATCCTTTAAGGAGCGCGACGAAGGGCTTAGCACGGGGGTGCTTGAATATAGGCCAGGTGAAGATCTTGCGGAGAGAACGAAGGCCATTGTATTTCTCCAGAGAAACGGCAAGCTTGAAACTCAGTGTGTCGGGTTCGTCATAGTCATAGTCATGGTAATCAGAATTCTTGAGGGGCAGCTCATGGAAACTCTGGGCAAGCTGAGCGATTGAAGCCTTGTTGAGAAATTGGCGAAGGCGTATAATTGTCAAGCAGATAATTGTCCACAGTCTCCTCCGAATGGTTGGGGGCTGGGGAATGGTAGTGTTTTCAATTCCGGAAAACGTGGCCTCCCTCTTCAATGCGATATTCCAGCAGGTCGTACTTTTCCAATCTTCCAAGGGCGCCGAGTCTCGTAGAGTCCCATTCGCGTATCGAAAAGTAATCCAAATGAGAACAGTGAAAAAAGCCTCGACTTCATGTCTGTAGACTCGTTCTATTTCGCAAGCCATAGCATAATCGGTAATCAGTTCGCTTGCCATGAACGTCCAGGTCCCAGAATTTGAACAACCTTGAGTCCCCATCGGTCCGTCAGCGCCCGAACCGACTTCGGGAAGGTCGGGAGAGTGGCACAGATCGAAGTCGCAAAGCCTGGCATGTCTCGAGATCAGGTCCCATACCAGGTTTTCCGGACGGATATCCTGATGACGGATGCCAGCACTCCACAGCAAGGCGTGGCCTACAGAAGGAAGCGATCAATTGAGGCAGAGGTTCACTACCCAGTACGGTGACTCACAACTGAAGAGTGTAAAGAAAGCACCCAAGAACTCGTCCCAATTCGTGGTGATAGAGGAGAGCGGTTTGTACGCGGTCGTCACAGTAGGGTAAGGCGCCCACTGAGCTGGTTCTATATCCGCGCAGTGTTCCTCCTTCTCGAAGTCAGCCAAGCAGAAGGGGCTGAAATAGGACCCGCTGGAGTCAAGATATCCTTTGAGAAGCTCGACAAGCCCCATGGTGCGAGGATGGTCGAATATACCAGCCGGCCTTTCGAAGATCTTCGAAAGAGCTTGTAATCCGTTGTAGACAAGTAAGGACTCCCTGGGCTTATACATCGCCGCTTTGCCTGGGCGCTTCTTCAGATATAATGCGTAAGTCCTGTGATCACTGCTGGCACTGGAGGCGTCGCGTATGAAGAAGTATAATGACATCGTTGTCAAGTCGATATAATCCCACAACCCGGCGGGAATGGATGGAGGCCCAGCACAATCCAAGTTCATGAGAGCATCAAAAGTTGCGTCATCACGTCTTCCGGAGGGAGCTGGTATGGCCAGGTAGCACAGATCAGAATTATGTCAGCATGGACCTCCTGGCAGCGATGGTGACTCTCTGACCATCGTCCATCACTCCTTATCTGGCACTATCTGCAATCCTCAGGGCGACACGCCTGGCAGACTGTCACAATATTTACTCGGATGCTGGCAGTCCATTGAACGCCGGACTTACTCCCATAGTCTTACGTTCATAGTTATCTTTTCCCCATCAGACGGGAGCAATGTTTGGTTGAGGGCAAACATTGCGTTGGTGTGCCGACTGCCGCCATCTCATCGCGCCTCATCTTACATCTAAATTTGCCCATTTCATAGATACGCAGTCGGCGCTCTAGTTTGCAATCCATCAGTGTAGGAGATAAGCCGTCGTCGACCGTGGCGGTGGAAGGTCTCGCTGGCTCCGAGTCAACTGCACTCCATAGGAGCTGCATCCCCGACAACATGGCATGGACAAATGCATATCTGCCAGGCCACGGCTTCTGGTCTACGCAACCTGATAGCCACAGCAACACTATTGTGTGTTTTGTTTCTTCAGGTTTTTGCAACAGCGGGTGAGGAAGGTATGTGATACAGCATGGTTCGTAATGGAAGGCTGGAACCTGATTTTATCTGGGTCCAGTGGATCGACCAGCCCATTCACCGAATTTTGAGAGGAGGCAACAGCCTCATCCTCGTACAATGCCAGCGTCTACCAAGCAAATTCAGCAAGGGTGTACACTGTGCTTTGCTGGTGAAGAGCATTGAGGAAAGTGACAATTAGCGATGCTGTACCTGGAGGATTTTGAGGACGGAAATGGTGCCTTGATGCATAGCCTACTACTTACAATATAGGACCAGGGTATGCAAAGGACGTATGAGTCAATTGTTTCCGTTGTACAACCCTTTACTCTCGCCACCGCTTGTATTCATATGATGAACTTCCACCTCAATCCAGATGATAAGCGTCAAAGACGCCCGGTGAGTGCACCCTTAATATCCATGTGTCAAATACAATCAAAGTCTCGTTGAGGTCCGACTTTGACACTCATGACTTTAAAGAGAGGCCAAGTGAGACTTTCTGGGTGAGGTCGGGAGGCACGAGAGGTCACTGGGGAGCAGTCATTAGGAGGAGGTTCTCGTAGGCCGCTGATGGCGTATCATATGATTTCATTATCCTCTCGACATGCGCTGACATTTGCTGTGTGGCGGAATGGCACCCCAGAAAGGAGGTTGCGGTACTCATGCTGGACGCGGCCTCTTCAACGGCGGGTTTGGTGGGCCTGGACCTCTTCCGGTTCGGATGTACCCAGCCAAACTGAGATGCCCCACAAACATAATACAGCGCTCCTATTCTGCACTGTAGTGTGTTGTCCCCGGATGTTTTCGCCAACTCGATGCAATTGAGTCTGCATGTTTCAGCCATCTATACCGTTAGGATGAACCTGGTAGGTCTGACAGCGCTCTGGTGAGGTAGACGATTCAACAGACATTCACAGTAGCTGACCGGCGTTTGATCCGCGTATCTAGCATTACACTACCAAATGCGGACCTCCGTAGCCCTACTTCAGCTTGTACTACGGACCGAATACAGGAGCCTCCTCCCCCTGCTCTTGGAGACAAACGATGCCAATGTATCGGACCTTTGCTTCGCCTTCCTTCGTTAAAAATTTGCATCCGATTATCAGCAACGAGATCTGCGAAAGCTCACAGTTACTACCCCATGGGAATGAGATAGTGGTTAGAAGCTCGTCATTCCACCCGAGGCTGAACAGGCACTCCCACTGGCAAGGATAGCTATGATTGTGCTATGCGCGTTGGGGGTTCTACGGGTCTGCTCTCTGAACCCAATGCAAAGTGTGCCAATTACTTAATGCGGCATGGCAATATGTTCATAGCGATTCACTCATCATCGGGGAACGGTCTCTCAGGGCTCTTATCGATTATGCCTCATGGCCACACTTTGGATTATGAACCCACCTTTCCCGAAACAAAAGCGCGAGCAGATAGGATAATCCGTAGTCGGGTTGATGCTGACTGCTAAGTTCTGTCTCTCCCTTGCAGGTCACACTGACTGCGTTTACCCATCCTATATCATCGACCTTTCCGATTTCATTTGGGCACGTACGCTATGTCTGCCCCGAGCAACCCACTTAACCTTCCTTTTTGTTCTCCTTCCCAGGTTCTCCTGAATCGCCTCGGCCGTCGTAGTCATATTTCATCATTTACACCAGGACATACCCATTCGGAGCGGCCTTTGCTCATTGTGCTAAAGATCTAGACGAGATGAACCAATGTGCCGATGCGTACTACGTATCAACGCGGACAGTGTTGAAGTTTCAATACTAGCTTGCGCGTAATAGCGTGCACGACGCTCATAAGGGCTACGTACATTTTCTGGGTATTCATGCTGGCAGTGCTTGAGCTCGAAGCCTGAACACCTTATAGAAACGGTAATGTCACGACAGTTGGCGGAAGCTTGGCGCCCTCGAGAACTTATTGGATGGTTTACTTGAAAAGAAGGTTGTCCGGCCATGTGAAATGAAAACGTAGGCTTCCCGAACGTGGGAGATGCCATTTGCGGGAAACCAAGTGTGAGGACGTTCAACCTCGGCACTTCCCCTGACGTGCGTTGCCACCTACGAGGTATAAATTCGAGCTCGAACCGTTCGAGTCGAGCTCCCAGATTTGGGCGTGGGAGAGCGCTCGACCCCGCAGCAGCACTACAGGGTGTCAGGGGCTTGGACAACCAACAAATATCATGCAACTGACCATCGCGGCAAGCAAACCGGAAGATTGTCAACACAAAGTGTCGAATTTTGGAGATTTTTGGCTTATGCGAAGCCATTGATGATGGTCATGCCGCAATGTGTGGCTCGCTCTTGCTNNTGAATGTTGTCCCTCTAGTTGCTGGCACATTGCCGGCCAACAGCACTCGCGCCTAGATACGTCGCCGACAAGGAGAATTTGGATGACCCTCATGAGAGAGATACCGGGTGAAAGAGGGAAAGAAGACTTGTAGCGCGTGACGCAGTGTAAGGTCTTTAAGCCATGCTTGACCGTGACCGTAGAGGACTGAAATCGGATACATGGTCACGGTCACACCGCGGGCGCCTGGGACGAGCATGGGAACGACGGGTGTTGAACCCGAATTTGTCGAAAGGCCCGGGAAATCGAGGATCGTCGGTCGTCGACGAGAAACAGCAGATAAGGAAAGGAATACTAGGAACGGAAGATTATTGTGCCGTAGGCGCCTCTCCAACTGTGACCAATCTCTCCTTTTGTCATGAAAGGGAGATGTCCGTTTACAACGTTCAATGGGGGTAACGCGAACGGCGGAACGGACATCCATGAGGAGAGGAAAAATCAAAAGGGGGCCCGGGCGCCACGAGCCCGCTCCCTATTCGCAGCTGGTTTAATCCGAAACCGAATTATCATCGAACCCATGGGCGTTGTACGGTCAGTGCAAGGAGGAAGAACAGGTCAAATCAACTTTCTAGCATGCACGACAAGTTCCAGAACGCAGAGAATCATCGACGCTGTTTGTTAATCATGGTGCAACTTGTCGGCAGTGAGATCGGGGCCATCGATGCGATGCATAGCCACCACCTTCAGCCGCAACAGCCATATAGAAAAGCTCAACTGCCATCAAGCTGTCTCGGGAAGTAGTCCGAATGGTCGCTGAAGGCGAACATCTGAAAAGATAAATGTATAATGCGTGAGCGCGCATAAGGATACGGCGGCATAGCCATGCATTACAAGAAACGGATGACATACCCCACTGAGTCGGCTCCGCATTTGGATAGCTTATATTTGCGCGGAGAAGAGTTGATAGCGGAAGGCAATGTTCTGGATGGTCGCGTGAGGTGCTGCGAGGCTATGGTAGCATAAGCGCTCGCGCGACCAATCGAGGAGTCCCATGTTGCCGGCGCGAATGCTCCCAAGGTAAGAGGCTGAAAGAGGCCAGTTAAGGCCAATGCGGTGTCGAGAGCGGGCCAGCGGGAAGCCAGCATAATGACCCGCCTACAGTTGGCGTTTGCCGAACGAGGGTTGCTGGCCCAATCGTACTGCGAAATGCGAGTCAATTATCCGCGGATCTAGACGAAAACAATGCGATGACTGACGCACCTTCTGCTGCAATGACCAGACGGAACAGGTCCAAGGTCCACGCCACTGACTCAGGATATTTGCTAGTATCTTTGCTAAGAGCAAGCACCCTGGTTTGAATGCGGCGAAGCTGCTGTGCCAGTCTCGCTTCATCCTCAGACCCACGAGATGCCCAAGCGGCCCTTTCAACAACACGGTAAAGCGAGATCATCCGAGTAACCGCCTCAAATCCATGTTCACCGCGAAGATCGTCATCAATATTAGCGTATAGTTCGATGAAGTTGTCGGCGACAAGGTCATCTGGGAGTGCGTCCATCGGTGAGCCAAGTACAGAAGCAATGAAAAGGACGGAGCGCACCCTCTGCATCCATCACGGCAAGAAGGACGCCATTTACAATCGCGATTAGCCCATGGCGATCGCCGACACGGTCTCGGAATGTCATAATATCGTCGAGGAGACTAGTCGCATGCTCCAGTTGTTCCAAATTCAACTGGCACCGCGCATATACGCGCTGGAGAATCCGAAATTCGGCGATCTTATCAACAAGGTTCTGGAAATCAATTCCCTCCTTGGAGGTAGGGTTCACTGGCGGGAGGGCTTGCAATAGCTCCCCAAGATCCTTCGGGCCGACAGTTTTGTTTGAACACTTCGGAGGGACCTGTGGCACATTCTGGGTGGCATCCTTTGCATCCCGATTCGTGGCCAGAGTGCTAGGGCCAGCCTTCTTCCCTTTGTCGTCCTTCGCAGCCTTGGTAGGAGCGGCAACCTTCGCCCCTTTCGTGTGACTGGTGTAATTCACCCTCTTAGCGTGAGGGGCGCTTTTCACTACGCTCTTATCTGGACGCCAGCCAGCGACGCGGAACACAGAGCTGCGTAAATGTTAGAAGATCGATCGCATCGCAAAAGGGACAAAGAATACAATTCGGGTGTGTTATCAACCAAGGTGGTGGTGGTGGTGGTGGTGGTGGTGGTAGTGGTGGTGGTGCAGGTTGAAGCTGGGGCGGCCCATCCCTGGACACTGGCGAACTGTCTCCTCGGGAACATGCTGGAGAAGAAAGGTGAACTGGTGTGTGGGCCTCTGAGACGTCTGCTAGACGGGAGAGCACTGAGAAATCTGAGGTGTTGGTTTGTGTCGCAATAACAGTGTTTGACGGTACGCTGAGCTTTATTGTCCTGGAATTTGGACAGCCTCCTTGGTGGTATGGAGTGGAGTGCACCACAGGAGGGTACACCATACCCTCCAAGAACCCAGCATCCCTGCTTCGGCTTGTCACCCGTCACTGATCGTCACAGTCACGTCTGCTATCTGAACCTTCTCTTTCGGCATGAGACGAGGACAACGCCGCAGAATGAGCGGGGTTGACTTGAACTCAGACTCCATTTAACGCCCTTCACACGAGCCGAATTCCTGGAACTGAAGCACTGAGCAAAACAAGGCCAAGAGATCTATTATGCCTTCTAATCTTGTACAAGAATGGACAGCGCAGCGACCTCAGATCCATTTCTAACGGGGTACCTGGGTTCCATGATGAAAGCAGCGAACTGCGCGGAGGGAATGGGCTCCAGATGCCCCAATCTGATTCACACCGCACGCGGCAGACATGCTTTTCCCAAACAAACGTTTCATGAAGTCGTATGGGGAAAAGATGCCAAAGCCAGACCTAGGGGAACCCTTCCCTCTGTTATTCAGAACCGGAGACGTTTTCGAAATTCCCGCTACTCTGTATCAACGTACTGCGAGAGAACCTCTCTCGGACGTACTGTGTATAGCCCAATAGGCCAGTTTGGGAAGAGCTTCCATGACCCGGACGGCCTACGCATGGCCCACTCGCAGGACAGTTTACCGTGCCGAGAGTCCAGAAGTTTGCCAGATGAGTGCCTTTAATGTCTATAGAGCACCGTCGAGAGTTTATGGGAGTGAGGACTGCTCGGGGCGCGCGTTGCTACAGTTGCGGGTCGCGACCTGTCGCCTTAGTTATCATTGTCTTCGAACGTGTCGATTTTCAGTTTCAGAATGGACCGGGGTTTGGAAAATAGAGAAAATGAGCACTGGCAGTTCAAAAGGGCAATATTTTCCAACGGTTGTGGCACATGCCACAGAGGCGTCAGGAACTTGCGCGCAATGAGGCGCGAAACTGTGCGCAAGCGGCTGCCGAACGGAGTTACAAAAGAGAGAACCAGATGGTGGGCCATGCAAATAACCCCTGGACAAGCAACCTGGACCGTGACGGCAGCACCCTGAGTCCAACATGTCGCGGTGACGGCTTCGAGTACCAGCCCAACCTCACGACAATGATATGGGAGACAATCGCCAACGGCGAGAGCCCGGGGGCCCTTCAGGACGTAGGTGACCCCCATTGCCCGCGTCAAAGGGAAGCAATGTTGGTGCTCGACGGGCAAATGTAGAGCGCCGCTTTTGCACCAGGATGGCTGGAAAGGTCTTCGGAAGGAAGCATCATGGAGCTTTCGGGATATTATCTCAGAAATTTCGGATCCGGCCTTTCATACCCCTCGGAAAGCGGAATGATGACGCTTTCTCGAGCTCGATAATGACTAGAAGGGCCGAGGTAAACATATCAGTTCCCCGACGGGTGCAAGCAAGCACATTCTCAAAGATTTACCGCATGTAGCGCACACAATGTAACACGATCTTGACATCATGCCGGCGGGCGACCGTCGCGGAAAAACTTGCGGCGCGACATTTAGCGTACGAACCGGCGCTTAATTCGGCGCCAACTCGTACACGACGCGCCGCATCCCGTCCTCCAAATCTGCTCCTCTATTCGAAGGTACCAAACGCTACCCGCAGGGACAATCTTATTTTCCAGAAAATGAATGTAGAAGGAGAATTCAAAGAGCGTGGACTGGGGCTTGATGCGGCGGGAGTGTCCCCTGTGCGGGGTTCAGTAGCATCATACGAAGTGAGGGTGCAAAAATCGGTTGCTATTTGAGAGACTATTCTACTACGGGGATTCAAAAAGGTGAAATTTGGTGCTCCGGGGAACTGTTAATAATTTATTCTCAAGGGCGAATGTGGTGGAGTCAAATTGAGCATTACAGAGCCATGCTTTGTGAAAGCGCACTGGCAGCGCCTCGCAAGCGGCGGACTCGGATATGATTAACTAGGGCGACAGAGGTCACGTTCACGCATTCCCCGAAACGATGGCAGATATCTCTGAAGCACAGCCTGTTATCTATTGCGGGGTGTGCACAGCTGATATCCCGGGAATACGGCAACTAGTAAATAAGGCGAAAGACTGATCAAGCCTCGCAGTCCACAGCACTTAAGGGGACGGCCTCGTTTGAGCCTCGTGTTCCCCACTCTCCACACGCACTCACCTCAACGACCTCTGCCCTCCACCCTGTCAGACTACTGGGCAAGACCAACCCTCCAGAACCCCCGGATGTCTTCCATTTCCTTCACACCGGGCCACGACTGGCAAGCTTCCCCCGCCTCGAGTCTGAAAGCGGAATTCGTCGCCTCCACGCAGAGAATCTTCTCAGAGAACTACGCCAAGATCGATAACGTCTGGGGAGAGGGTTGGGGAGTTTCCCGTGGTTGGGGAGAAAGCACGGAGAAGGAGGGTGGGGAGGGGGTTCACAACGAAATCGATGCCGGGGAGGGAGGTAACAAGGGGGTTGGAGAGGGGGACGCCGAGGTCAAGGATGAGGAGGAGGGGTGGCATGATATCTCTGGGGAGGCCCCTCCTCCAGCGCAGGCTGCCGCAAGTATGGAGGCGCCCTCGCGATCACCTTTCTCGGCCCTTTCTAACCTGGCCAAGATCAAGAAGCCATATTGGCTCACCAAAGCCAACACCTCCCTCCTTTACTCTATGGAGACGGTTTCCAGTAGCTTCAAAATGCAGTTTTCAGCTACTGCCACGGCCCCCGACGTCCTCCTTCGAAAAAACCGTAAGCGGGTGTTTACGTCCTTCGCCGACGAGACGCGTGCGGCCCAAGCCCTTCGGATGAACTCCGCCTGCAGCGTATTCGGCTATGGGTTTCCTTCTGGCGATGGATGTGTTGTTGAAATTATGACCCTCGAAAGGGACTTTAGCAGGGGGGATATCGTCCGACAGGATTATCTCATTTTATGCACGAACGACGAACATTTGAATGGCGCCGGCGCGAGGGACGAGTCCAAGTGCGACACAGAGGCCTGGCATTTCTCGATCCGTGCCTGCAGGGCTTAGGACAAGGTCGTCTGGCATGTACTAATTTATGTACGTTGCTGAAAGGTTCTGGGTGCTTTCGATATTCCCTTTCTTATCTATCTCGCGCGCTCTTGCTAGTCGATTTCTTCTCTTTGTACATTCTTGCTTCGCCTGTTATCCCCGAATTGTAGACTATGCACAATTGACAACGTCCTGGGTATCTCATTATTTTGCCTTCCTATATAAAGCCACCCGCCATTGAATACGATGAATCGGAAGGGTCGCTTTCTCGCTTCATACCTGGCCTGACCCCCGAACCCAAATCGAACGTGGCTTGAACTCGGTCTGAACCGCGGATATTGGGTATGATTCCTGGGAATGATCTCTTTCCCGCGCATGCGACTCATCCTGTCGCTCAATGTATCTTCAAACCTCCTCTCCCATCCTCTCCGGTATGTGTGGGGTTTTCGACTCATCTTCTTCCCCTCAGTTCATGGGTCACGCTCACACCCATCAGCGCACTTTCTGCTTACTACTCAAACGTCGCTGAGAAAGCGACGCGCTCTCTGTGTAGGGCCAATCCTAGGGTGAGTGCTGCTGTATCGCGAGCCCTTACGATGCCGACATCCGTTTAAATTAGCACCAACTCGACGTGAAGAACTACAACGATGAAGGGATGCTCTAATTCGGGCGTCTGGGAACTTCCAAGTTGAGCAGCGGACGATTGGGCGAGGGAGCGCGCTACAAGGATTAAAGGAGGGGATAGGATAGCAGGAGAGAGACAAGGGGGGGGGAAGGGCGAGAGGTGGACATGTGGCGAGGGCACGGGCACCCAACACACGACAAGAACAACGCGTTCGGCCCTGCCTCCCCCACTCCTCGGTCCGTAACGAGGCTCAGCGTTAAAAATGTTGTCGAGAGCACCTACACACCATCCCTACGCCCACTCTGCACCCCTCCGATGAACTTGCGAGCTGCTCAGGACAATCGCGACCTTGTCAAGACCCGCCAAGTCAGCGACAAGCTGCTCAGAGTGAAGCCTACGACTTACGGGGGCACATAGGTGCCATCGAGGAGCCCCAATATCTTGTGGTCTGCTTCTCTCGGACACGACTGGAGGAGGTAGTGAAGAAGAGCGGGGGAAAGTGAAGGGAATCCTGGAGGGCGAAGGAGGAGGGTGGAGAACGGAGAGCTGAGAGCAGAGAGCAGAAGTGCGACAAGGGTAAGCCATTCCCCTTTTATCACATTCAAGGGTGAATTGTTACTCACCTCCTTCGAAGCCCAGCCCTTCCCTCCATAACCGGGTTGCCATCCAGGACCCCAGACCCAACGACGACGTGCCCCAGCTCTCGACAAACACCTTCGCCACCAATTCTCGATCTCCCATCTCGAGCGAGAGCGCACGCCGACATACGAGCACTCCATTCTTCGTCCAGCGGTGCAACGAGTAGGGAATGGTTGGGAGAGTGGTGAGGGTGTGCCAGTGAAGCGAGTTTGCGAATGGTGGTAGGTGTAGACGTTGAGAAAGGATGTAGGGGTGCGAGGGCGGCTGGGTAGTTGAAGGTGTGAGATGAGGGCGGTAAGTCTAGGTTCTATTCAGTCAGACGTGCTCGCGCTTCGTCCGGAGATCTGGTTTGGATCGTCTTACTCTCAATTCCGCCGCAGCGGCGACCCCGCCTTACGAGGGTACCTCTGGGCCTATATTCCTTGATCCCCGGCCTTGATGTTCAGACTGTTCCAACGGCTGTACAGACGCCAATCTCCGCGTATCTCCCTATTCAGCTGTTCAAAAGGTGTGCAAAGTCTGCTGCGACGATTCCACGCGTTTTCCGAGTAGGGTCATATGCGTAACTGCTGTACAATGCACCGAAGCCTTCTGAGCGTGCGGCGTCCCTGTATTTTACAGCAGCTGTGACCTTATATAGGAGGTGCTACTTTGGCATCCCCAAACTTACTCCCCATATTCCTTTTGAAATGTCGGAGGAAGCTTCTTGTGCAGGAATCCCTGTGTACGTCAATCTTTCCAGCAGTGACCTTGATGCTGATGCTACCACAATGCAGGAATACGGACATATCGGGTGAGTCCTTCTAGTCTTACGGGCGACCCTTTAGCTTATCGTCTATCCTCAGGCCTTGGTGTCCGAATATCTATGTATCTTCAAGCGATATTGACGGGTGAGAGTGACCACGATTGAAGCTTTCATGGCATCCTTGGCGTGCTGATTCATAGCGCCAGTAATCATTGTCTGTGTTTCGCCAGCAGATGCGTCCAGCGCGTATTGGTCTATGACGGTGATTGCCCTTGGGCTCATCGTTTCCATTATCGTAACGGCTATCCTCCAAGACATCTCGCTCATGGATGCCATCGTCTCCACATACCGTGCGTCTCCCTCATAATTCGCCGGATTCATTATTTACGCTGCAGCCCTTCAGTCCTCATCCTACCAGTCGTGGCATCCTCATTCGGTATCATTCACCTGGCATCACAACCGGCGAGCAGACGTGGCCCCAACGCCGTTCGGAAGGCGCACTCACATCTCCTCATCCTTACCAGCTGGCTTCGATCAGCTTTGACCTACTCATTTGCGCTATTCGTCTGGGCCAAGACCCCCAACTTCGGCTCTGGACCCCCAGAGTGTGATCAGGCAACACGGTTTACCTTCTTTTGGGCGTCTTTCCCTGCTCTAGGCCTCTGTAGGATAATCAACCTTCTCGCGTGGGGCATGCTGGCCACGGCATTTTTGGGGAGGACATATATGGGGAAGTTTACGCTTCTCGCTTCCATTCGGGGACTCTTCATGGGGGACGACATCATGTCCCAACCATATGACCCTCCCGCAGCTGAGATCCACTATGAGAGCGAAGACCATTATTCGTATCAGACAGATGAGCACTCACACCAGTGAGTGCATGGTCGTTGTTCATTCGTGCCTCGTTCCTGATTCGTCTTCATAGGGAGACAATCTACCGTTATGGCCACGTTCTTCATGACATCTTTCAGGGAATGATGACACAAATACTTGGATGGGCGCCATCCGGGGAACATGACAGCTACAAGAAGTACGGCCAGTTACTTATCGTCATCACGGTAGGGAGCTTCAGACTTGCAATTGAGACCTCACTGATCAACCTTGTCAGATTATCGCCTGGGCCATCATAATGACCGAACTCACTCTGAAAAGAAACGTCCTGAAGGTTGACGTCAACAACACATGGGGATTTGGCCAGGTAATTCCACGCGCTCGACCAATGCATGTGAAGTAGTGGGATCGTTGATGCTTTCCAGGTCCTCTCTCTCATCTTAACGATTGCGCCATTGTTCGCCCTGATGGAAGCACTCCTTAGAAGAACTCGCGGCGGTTGCCCCAAACGGAGGCTGCGTTTCTGTTTGGTATCAGCGACAGGACTCAATCACACCTCCAACTTCGACCCCAACTCCTGTGACGCACAAGGCATGCCCCAAGAGCAACTGGAGGCAATCCGTAGCCCTTCTCCATTCGCGGTGGCCACAATAGACAAAACAGACTTCTACAATACCTTCTACCACGACAATACGGCAAGTCCGATCTGGCAAGAAAGCTTCGATGCTGAAGTCACCGACACGACCGTAATAGAAATTCGTGTCTTCGACATGAAGACTTCGGATAAAGGAAGGCCGACCCTCGTAGGACGCACTATTGTCACACCATTTTCCATGCTTTACCCAGCACACCGGCTCGGGGATGATGGTACCAGGGAGGACTGTACGGCGATCTCACAGGAATTCGCGCTCGTACTGAACGATGAGGCCATTCCTGGTGCATTATTGACATTCTCCATCTCAAAGGATGTCACAGGCGCCCCACCATCCCCTAACATTCCGGGTCGCTATCTCGTTGACCGAAAGACGAGGTTGGCGAGGCGGAAGTCCATTTGTAAAGTGCTTGGCTTGAAGGCGGGATACAGGAGGGTGAGGAGGGCGGTGATCAACCTCATAAATCGCACGGGTGAACGTGATTTAGAAATGGACACAAGGCGCCTTCTTGTCCCTACCTCAGACTGAACTTCGCGATGACATGCACCTGTATAGCTTGAATATTATAGCGCTCGTTTGAACGCACCTTGACCGAAACATGTCGTTGCGTCGGGTGATGGGATCACCTGCGGCTTTCCTTGAACGCGACTCCATCCTGAGATTAGGCACATCACGCTGTGCTCTCTTTCCGACTGACCAGCTGCACCCACGCTTTCGAAGGACTTTGTGCAACGACTTCGCCATCTTACAGGGCAAGTCCCTCGATTGAAAGGTGTTCGAATTGATGTTATGCCCCCCTTCACCCGGGCCTGCTCTCTTGCCGAACCTAAATGAATATCTGCGACGAAGGAGAAGGATTAGGGAGATTTTCGGGCGGTTTTGGGCATGCTGTAAGGTGCTGGTGCTCTAATTTGG
>JANDKE010000339.1:0-27082 GCA_027627275.1 Coprinellus aureogranulatus
GCTAATAAAGGGCCCATACACCTAAGGCCGTACAGGGCATGCCATTGGCAAGAACCCATAAGGCATGCAAGCCCAGGCCCACACCCGAAGGATTTCACCAGGTACGGGCCCTCTCTCCAGTCCTCTCTGCCCTTGTTGTTGCTCCTATCATGAAGCTCTATCAGATAAAGGAGGTGGGCCTGGGCATCACCCTTATCACATTTGTTGACAACAGCACTATTGCTGCCCAGACTGACTCCATTGAGATGAACTGTTGTATGCTCTACCATGTGTACACCTTCATTCATGCACTCTTCACCGCCGCCGGCCTTGTCCTTGAACATGACAAGTCTGAGGTGTTCCACTTCACGAGGGCCCATTCCAGTGCGGACAGGCCCATTGATCTTGGCTTTGCCCCTCACACAGGCAATACACCTAGGTCACATGGGCTGAGTGACTTTAAGTCAAGCGTTTTGGTTCCAGCTGCCTGACTTAAAGTCCTTCAGCTCGCAGCTGAGCCCAGGTCAGCTGAGCCCATTTATTGTCAGCTAAGCTGTATTTCAATTTGCAGCTCAGCTGGCCCATGGCTGTTCAGCTGAGCTGGGACAAGCTGAAGTGAGCTGAGACACTAACATGTCAGCTGAGCCCATTTCTCAGCTGAGGAATTTCAGCTGAGCTGAGCTGGAGCTAGCTGAACATATTGTCTTGTGTCTTTATATAAGCTGAGCTGACAGCCTGAGCTGAGCTTGCGAGCTGAGCTGATGCCCTAGCTGAGCTGATGGGCTGAGCTAGCATAGTGGGCTGAGCTGATAGCTGAGCTGGTATGACACCTCTGTCACAACATGAAAAAAATGATGTCAGCCTTCTGTCACACATCAAAAAAAATGATCCATCAAAATGTGACATCACTGTGACAATGATGTCATTGATCTGTGATCTGATCATGAGTTACCATCAGTGATGTAATGTAGATCAGGTGCATCAGTGACCTCATGATTTTCAGGAACAGGCATCTGATGTGATGTAGTGATCTCTGGTGCCATCACATCAATGACATCACCCTCATTTAGATAACACAGCCCAAGATCTTTTGCCTTCTATCTCTGTCAGTTCTTGGCTGATAAGGACAATTTTGGTACTGTCAGAAAGAGCACTTTTAGGGCTTTCTAACAGTAATAATGCTATGGTAATGTGCAATGGGTATGCATCGGAATCACCCCTCAAGTGTCCAATCCAGACTAATAGGGTCCTGCAAAGGGAATTTACTTAGTGTTCTATAGCATTCTGTGTGAATTTACAGTGCTATATACATCTCCTCTGAGTTGGCAACTGATACATGTTGTTTAAACCATACAGATGTGGCTGCTTTCCACTGCAATTGATCACTCTCTGCAACAACTTTGAAAATGTGACAGTGATTAACATGTCAAAGCAGTGTACAGAGCACAGACATGTTCCACCACAGCATAAAACATCAACATTATGTTGAGGCTTACATTTGATGTGTTCTCCACACCTATTTCCCACACACCACCAGCACAAAGGCCCAGACATTGCAGAAATTGGCTAGACGAGCAAAAGATATGCAGAAATCAGTGTATTGACAACTGTGGGAACTTTTGCAAATGACTATACATTGAAAGGAAAGAGTAAGTAGATCTGAATGCAGAAATCCGGAAGGAAAACAGTTGAGAAATGGCCGAGATATAGGCTGAGATGTCCTTATGTGCAACACTGAAGCAGTTGTACATTGCACTTTTGAAACTTTGCTGTTCAAAACCACTGTTTGGCCTGTATCTTGACATTGACTGGTCCGTTCCCCATGCTACCTATCTCATTCTGTAGGTATTCATTAGGGAACTTGGAATTGGCATGCCATATAGTGTGGGAACATCAGCACCCATCATTGTCAAGGAAAGACTGCTTTATTGTACATGGTGTGCGAAAGGCTCTATTGCCTTCTGTAGTCAAGTCACATTGTCTCTCTGTACCATACTAAAAGCCTTGGATTGTCATACTACAAATAGCAGCATTAGAGTGAAGAGGTATTTTGTTGTGCACCCACATAAGCTCAATTCGCAAACAGTCATATGGTGCAATGGTTTTATGTGCACTGATGCTATTGGCCAGTATTTTGAGAGGATGACAACTCTAATGGCAGGCTAGAATGTACCCCTTTCTACTCTGTGTCTCCAGGGAGTGTTGCACCATTCAGTGGGTGTGTAATCATGGATATAGATGCAATTTAACGTCTGAATATGAGTAATTGCCTGATAGAGTATGCCAAGTAGAGAGAAATTTGTAGCTCAACAGTACCACTGAAAAGCCCCTTTTAAACACTTTCTGACAGTACCCATATCTTGCTTATCTGTGCAGTAGATGTTGAGATAATAGCCAATCTATCTAGAAATCTTATCTAAATAAGTATGATGTCACTGATATAGTGTCATTGAGTGATGTCATGCAGATCATCACATCACATCAGGTGTCTGTTCCTGACAATCATGATGTCACTCTAATATGATGGGTGATGTGCAATTTGATGGCATCACTTGTCACATCACTTGTCACATCAGATATGATATTATCTGTGAGACAATGGTATCAGAGCTCGGCTGGCCCATCCAAGCTCAGCTAGCCAGCTCAGCTCACCTATTCTAGCTCAGCTGGACAGCTCAGCTAATCAGTGCTAGCTCAGCTTGAATGCTCAGCTCAGCTAGTCAGCTCAGCCGGGCTGGAGTGAGCTGAACCAAGCTGAAACAACATTCAGCTCAGCTGTATATGTCAAAGCTAGCTCAGCTACAGCTGAGCCCAGCTGAGTTGGGCTGAGAACCAACAAGCTCGGCTCGGATTTGACCTATCAGCTGAGCTGAAAAATGGATGTCAGCTCAGCTGACACTAAATGGGCTCAGCTGACCTGGGCTCAGCTGCGAGCTGAAGGACTTTAAGTCAGGCAGCTGGAACCAAAACACATGACTTAAAGTCACTCAGCCCATGTGACCTAGGTGGGCAATACCCCTCTCAGACCCAAGAAGTTTTGGCGCTACTTGGGTTTTTACACTGACTGAACAAAAAGTTTGTCCCACGCTCATTCTGAGCGTACCTCAGTGTGTACCAATGTGATCCCTTTGTAATTTGAGTATATTGTAGAGGTATACCATCAAAGCATATCTTCAAAGCTTCAGAGAATCTGAATAAGAACCCACTTTGGAGCAACCTGATTGGGCAGTCATACCATCAAAACTATGTGTTCCCTGTAGTACCATCAACAAATTACAGTCATATCTCTACGTAAACATGCCCGATCTCCATCAAAATTATTAAATTAATACCTAGTCTGCCCACCCCTCGCCTCACGTACCGCACGCATCCGATCTGGCAAAGAGCGATACAGTGCATCGACATAGGACTGGGGAATCTTATACCAGTCTTCCTGCAATGCCTCCCATAGGCTCTCCTCCGAAGTAGGTAGAGTCTTCCGTTTGCAAATTTGGTCATCCAAGTAATCCCACAAGTTCTCTATGATGTTCAAATCTGGGCTATTTGGCAGCCATACCAGAAGATTGATGCCATTGTCGAGGAACCATGCCTTGATTATCTTGGCAGTGTGCTTGGGATCATTATCCTATTGGAAATAATAGTCTCTTGGGTCGAGATTGAGATCAGTGAAAGACCCCAGTGCATCGTCTTCCAGTATCTCCCAGGATAGTTGTGAATTGAGATTTCCATAGATGTGCACGAGGCGCCCAACACCCTCCCACATGATCATCCCCCAGACTGTGACTTTCCCACTGCTGTGCTTCAGCTTCTTCTTTGTGTACATGGGGTTGAATCGCTCCTCTGGCCTCCTCCAGCACCATTCAAGCCCATCTGACCCAAAAACCCGGAATATCAACTCATCGCAAAACATGACTGCATTCCAATTCACTTCCTCCCACCCTGAATGAGTCTCCACCCACATTAACCGCTCCTTCACGTGCCGACGTGTTGCGAATGGGACTGTTGCTTGCACATAAGGCCCGAGGCCATTGTGGCAAAGCTCCTGCTTGAGTGTCGAGACATGAACATTTGGAAAGAAGTTCTGTTGGAGGTCTGTTGCATTGCGAGCACTGGCCATTTGCAAGGTGACGGATGGCCGATCAAGCATCGCAGCTGGTGAGTTTCCTGGGCCGACCTGTTGGGTGTCCGACATCATAGTAGTTCTCTTTGTCTCCATATCTCTTGAATATCTGGTTGATTGAGCGAGTACTGATGTTGTTACGGCCATGGAGAGCCTCTTTGATCTCGTCATTGGTGTACCCAGCCTTCTTCATGACCCAGATCGTTGCCTTTTTGGTAGGGGTGGTGTTAGGAGCCATAATGAAGGAGATTGATATTAAGAATAAGCATGTAAAGTTTTGAGAAGGATAGTGCAGCTGTCATTGAGTTACGGCTGCATTGTCACGACACCCTCAATATTTGGCACGCATTGTAGGTGCCAAACAGAGCCTTGCCGTCCCAAGATTGTTGGAATACAATGCACATGTCATTCCACTATTCCACAAGGACACGTCCATTTTCAAACTTTTCTTTGTTGTCGTTGTATTCCAGAGAACAACAACTGCTTCTATTATACTCGCACTTATTGTTCTCTTATCTTCATTCTTATCTCTTGTTCTCTTGTTCTCTATATATAGAACATCTATTGTTCTACCTTGTTGTTACGCATATAGGTTTCTTATTGTTCTTCACAGTATATAGTCCACACTGTAAGTGGATGAGTCTCCATCAAACTCTCCCCACTTACAGGTGCGTCTCATGTATTCTTTATCTTCACTATCAATCTAACATCGAACTCTCCCCACTTACAGTTGGGACGTAACTTGCTCAGTTTGACAGAGATCACCGCTGCCACGGCAAATTCTTGGTTGATTGCCCCATAACTTCACATGCACACAGAGGGTATATTAATGAACAGGAATCCCAATTTACAAATACCCCAGAGCAGTAATAATCAGTGTAGGTGCCAATTACACCCCAGTACGTTGCGGGACAAACTTTTTGTGCAGTCAGTGTACTTTGACCAGAGGCTCACGTTTGCGGAGCATATCCGGTACTACTCCACCAAGGCCCTCACGACTGTCATGGCGATGAGGGTGTTGGGCAATTCTCCTCACGGGAAGAACAAGCGCATCCTCTATGGTCCCTATCGCCATGTACGGGCACAGGTTGGGAATTGCTAGGGGTGATGAATCTACAAGTGTATTGATGGAGCTCGGCAGGAAGAAGGACATGGCAGCAACTGGGTGGAAACCAGATTTTCATCATACACAATCTCGCTTCATTGGGCAACGCAAGGACTCTCTATGAGTCACCCACGATCACTAAATCAGGGACAATCACAGCTACTAGGCCTCAAAGGCCAATTATGCCACATGTAAATACATTGTAGTACATCGTCCCGCATGGGGTTTTCCCCAGTAGATGTTAAGCAAGGAGAAAACAAACAAGCAAACAAACAAACAAACATTTGTACTGACTCAAAAATAAATTGCACTGGCAGGGAATCGAACTTGCGAACTGCATAATTCTAAAGTTGTGAATACCTGCAACACTGGGAATCAAACTTCAGACCTCTATGGTGCAAAACACTTAGTCACCACCAAAGTTGTATAAGTCTATAGGAGCCGTCAGTTTTTCCCCAAATTCTTATCCCTCCAGAGAAAATGCTCCTTTCGACAAGAGGAACATTTCCTCTGGAGGAAATTTCGATACCTGCAAAACTGATGAAGTTATACTTTTCAGATTTGGCCAGATCTGATCTCTATCCCAATATAGTAATTCTCCTTATCTTATCTGGTGGACACGCACCTCCTCGTCGGACAGAAATGTTCAGATAATGGGCGGAAACAACGGCAATATGCGTATTTTTGCACGGGCGTGCTTCGCACACCCTCCAAAGACAACATTCAAGGCTTTTCCCCCGCTGGAGGTAGGCCCACTCAAACTTGGGTTCTGGTCCAGACAATTTGGCCACTGTACAACTTTGGTGGTGACTTAGCGTTTTGCACCATACAGAATTTTCAGGTGGTATGTACTTTCACGGAAGCGTCAGAAGGTGGCTCACACGGTCACTGGGTCTTATTATGCTGCAGAAATTGATGCCAAATTCCGCTGGGTACAAGTACCTGAGACTATTATAGCCTCGGAACATTGAGCCATCCCCTTGCAGCTTTTCATAACTCACTGCTGGTGCATTACTGGATTTTGACTGGATTTACTTTGCACCTATAACAGCCTTTCTGCACCTTGCATGCATATTGTCAGCTATCTATTGACTGGCTTGAATTGTCAATGAACTGTAATTTAAATGCGGGACCCTGACTTGGAAACCCAATCCAGCTGGCAGCAGGGAAAGTTGCCATTATGGGTGACAAGAGGGCTCAGGCTACACCCCAGGTTTTCCAGAGAATGCAAGACCAAGAACAAAACTGAGAACAAAAGACAGATTGAGTGGGATGGCCAACACAGGGATGAGTAACATGCGCCCGGCTCCACCCCAGGTTATTCAGAGGGGGAGAGAGTGGTGAAGGACTGAGGATGAGATGGTCAAAGCAGAGATCGCAAACATGTGCTATGAAATCAGGACATATCAATAATATAGGAGTGATTGTTACACTGGCAGCCCCTCAGCCTATACCTACCATGTGATTGAGGTGGTTTTTGCACCTTTTGTAGATAATACAACATTGCAGATCCTTTTCTAAGTAAGACAAGCCTTTCAATTGTTGACTTTTTGTTCTTTACACAAAAATGTGACATTTAAGGCCTATTTGGTTGCCCTGCCTATGAAAGCCTACAGCTCAATTTTTGCAGGGAATTGATGGCAAACATAGATCTAGGCCTACCAAAGCTTATGCCCTCTGCCTACATTGCCTGCCAAAAACAAGGCCTACACTTTCAAAGGCAGGGAAACTGAATAGGCCCTTATAGCCTTTTGACTTTGTTGTACTACAAGGTTTGAGAAGGCAGGATGTATTTTCCTGATGCGGCCTCCTCATGTCAGTTGTTGCCTGGGAGGTCTCAGGCCTAAGTTACACTCATGGTTGACTGGTAAACAAGTCTTATAGAGTAAGAAATGTTTGCAGGTACCTGTGCTGCAAACCGGGTCTCATGGTGATCACTAAGTACTAGAAGCTATAACCACTGCTATCCTTTGGCATTGTTTGCCGGGAGGTGTGTAATAAGATCTAAGACGCTGGACTACCTGCATCACCATTTCCCCGGGACACCATATGCCCACCTCCCCGTGTCAAACCAGCAGCGGCAAGTCCGCGAGTAGCAAAACCGGATCCGCCCCTCCCCCGGCCCCTCCCCCTGAACCCACCATCACGCGAATCACGGTCAATGGCTTGTTTAACTTCGGGGATTGTGTCCTTCAGTTTCTGTGGAAAGGGAGGTCAAGATTCCTGCCTGCTTCATAAAGGTAATGACATACTTCAGAGTGTTTATCCAAACCGGCTTTCATCGCTTCCTCGTCGCCAAATTCTACATAAGCGACTCTCGCACGTCCAGGGAAAGGAGGTGGCATGTTGATCCGGGTAATCTACACAGAGCAGGATAATGAGCACTCACGGCCATGTAACGAGATGTGGCCACGTACCCCGTCCTTCGCGTCATTGTAGAACTCCTTGACTTCGGCCTCCGTCGCTTGAACCGTATTTGACCAGCGCATGAAAATGGTCCAAGGGTTTCTTGGTGGCTTGCCAGTCTTGGGAGTCCTATTGCCTGATTCCCATGTCGGCGACTTGAGTTCGTCGCCCTCCGCCTTCGAAGTATCGGGCGTGCCTGAATCAGGGATGGAGGAATCGGCTGCGACGTTAGGGGATGAGGTTGAGGCAGCAAGATCAGGAGTACTTGAACCGTCGAGCGACCCACGATCCTTCCTGTCCTTCTTCCCTTTCTGTTTTGTCTGCTTCTCCGAAGAGGTGGAGCTGCCATTGAGTTTGGACGTGTCAGCAGTGTTGTCGGAGCTCGGAGCGGGCGCGTTAGGCGGAGGAGTTGAGGGAGTTGATTTATTAGCCAAGTGAGGAGGAACCGATCGCTCGGGTGCAGGGGTGGAGGGCTTAGTCGCGATGTTCGATGGGCCATTGTTCAGCGCAGGCGGAAGAGGATTGGTGTTAGTGTTGGGGGTGGCAGCCACTGTAGCAGTCCTCCTGTAAGCATAGTTAAAGCCTAGAAAGGTCGTTAGACTGAGGATGATTGAACCATAACGACATCGCAATGCGGCTGACCTTGGGATTTTAGCTCGGCGCTGATCCGGCCCTCCTTCACATCGAGGATCAGGGATCCGTACGCAGCATCGCAAAGATTCCAGTTCCAGCAGTTCTTCCATGCTAGTTCCTCAGCAACCGCTCCAGGGCCTGTCGTGGGTACGGGTGGGACTCTCTCAACGACACTCAGAGCCTTCTCAAGGAGGATGCGCTGATTTTCATCGATGACAGCGTCCACCTGGGTCTTGACGGTCTCCCAAACTCTGTCAAACGCCTCTTTCCCAAGGGCTAGCTTGTGGCGGAAACCTTCGTAATCGCCTTGAACACTGAACTCATTGTAGGATGTGGCGTAACGGAAATGAAGCCCAGCAGAGATAGTGAGATCGGCCTTGAGGACAAGGGCCAATTGGGCGATGAGACCCTCACGGCCAGGACTGGCATGGCTCACAAAGAGACGCGTCTCCGACGGATCGAAAACGCGCTGAGCGGTATCGACGAGTTCTCCAATTTGCAAGGCCGTTGTCCACATGGTACCCTGACCTCCAGCAATTGTGGCACTTCCGTCGCCGTTGTCGAAAAGCTTATGGGGGACAAATGCGCCGCCAAGACCGAGAAGACGCAGTTTGACACCTCCAACGTCGAGGCATCGGGTGGTAGCCTCGTCTATTACGTGAAGATTTTCGATGTTGTACGCGCCCGAGCGGAACTTTTCGATGACCTGGACGTCTTCGCAGGCACCCCAAACGGTGTAAACGGGGACCTGGAGCTTGATCTGGCCGGAGAGGAGAAGGGGAAACTCGGATAAGAGTTCTATGTTCACAGTTGCGCGAATAACCGACGGGGGGTTTTCATTGGAAAGGAGGTGCTGTCGCTGGGCGCTTGGGATCAGGGGCGAATACATGGTGAGGTGTCTGAGGGTTCGGTCATTGATTTTCTCAAGACTACTCGACTCTATGCTGGATATTAGACTAAAGCACGAGCTAGAAGGCCGGGAACGCACCGAAGAACCCGAAATCTCCCGTATGAATGATAGCCTTCGCGTTTGCCTCACGCGCCAGGTCATTGAGTGCTGAAAGGCGACCACGAATGTCGGCAACGCAAAGGATGCGGCCGTGGGTGGTGTCGATTACATTCGTCTGTGTGTTGACCTGGTCCTGGGGGCGGTTCCGAGGAAGGGGAGAGACGGGAGGACGAGTGGAGGTGGAAGCTGGGCGCGAGGACTGCATGGTGTGAAGCAAAGGGCCGCCAACCCCGAACACACAGCCAAATTCCCACACCGGCATTTGCCGGACTCGCCTTTGGCTTGACCATGGCTGCTAAGCCAGTGCCCGATGTCCCTTCCACTATGCCACCCCCGCTGAGCCTCGAGGATACCCTTCTGGCTTCCAGAATACCCCTCCCATCGTCGTCCAGCGTCGCTGTCGCCCTCTACCGACCGAACTCGTCGACCCTGGACAACCTGTGCGCCGCGCATGATGTGATTGAGCTCGCTCGGAGACAAGTCCTATCTCGCAACACCTCCCCTGTCGTCCTGGACAACATCCTGCCCAGTGTCCGCTGTGGAAAGGAACCCGCCCTATATCTCTTCCTGCTCACAACGCAGGACTCCTCCGAGGCAGCCCTGCACCGCCTATCCGGGCTGCAACCCGAGAGCCTTGATCGTGCGGCCCTTCATTCGCTGGATCGGGTACGATGCTAACCGCGTACTCCAGAGATATCACACTACACCTTCCCAATAGAGGACCTTCTCAGGTGTGTAACCTAGGATATGCACTGCGAAACAGCTGACATTTGCCCAGTTCCGAGCATGCGGAGACTCACACTCACTTCCTGGAGGCAGTCCGTTCATATATCCTATCCGACCTTTCGGAAACCACAGCCGTGTCGTCTGGCTACGCCTATCCGAAGAGATTAGCAGACGGGTTCATTCTCGAGAAGGTTACACCATCTTCAGATTGGGCTTCCGGTTGGGGTCAAGGCCCACAAACACGGTACGTCCTATGGCCAATTTCCCGAAGTGAGCTGACTCCATGGCAGGCCAACGGTGCATTTTCGCTTGCAGATCCAGGTCTCATGCACTGACCACAATCTGTCGCATCTCATTGTTCATGCTCTTCCATTTCCAACGCCGTATTCCGCCCTCCCATCTTCCCCTCGTCCCGGCCTCCCCATTATTCTACTGCCCTATGGAACACCGGCCTACTTCCTCAACATATACCGTGGCCCTTGCCACATTTTAGTCAAACAATTCCGCGAATCCCTCAAGGGACTTGGTGCTGGCACATGGGAAGGGCAATCTCGGTTAGGAGGCACGCCCGATGAGGATGGAACGCCTTTCGTCGTGGGCTGGATCAGAGTGGAGAATCGCCAAGGGGAAGATAAAGGCACGCTGTTCATCTGGCCTCGTCGACTTTGCCTGTCATATCAGGATGCCTACGCGCATAGACAACCCTTGGGCATCATTCCGGAGATGCCTTCCCCATTGCAGGCCTCGCCCCAGTTGCCGTCTCAGGAAGACATGCCCCTTCGCAACCCTGGTGCCGGCTCGCACTTCCAGGAGAAACCACGTCCTTTCCAATATGAACCCCTTCAGACTGCCACCCATCCCAATCCCCTTCGTGCATTCGAGAGCTTTACAACTTCCAAGTCCAAAGACATCCGGTCATTGGCTAATGAAGTTGGTGGCTATGTAGATTCTGTTGTCAGGGAGCGTGAACGAGAACGAGAGCGGCTGAAGAAGGAAAGAGAACTCGCCGGTACAAGCTCGTCGCCCAAGCTGGCTAGAAGCACTGTTCAGTCCACCCCGGCGCCTACGCTTGCAAGAATACCGTCAGCGACATCCTCTGTACCACAGGTATCCCACTCAATGGCCACTCCTCATCCTCATACCTCTCTTGTACAGCAGGCTGAGGCTTTCTATCCTTCCCCACCTCAGTCTGGCCAGACCCCTCATCCTGCTCCGACGGACAAGACGTCTCCAGAAATTAATTCGGTCGGTCTACCACCTGAGGCCGGTCGGCAGATGTCGCACCCGCAGACAGAGCCGACTACAACACCCTCCCGTGGTTCGGAGGTCAACAGCAATAACTATGACACATTATTCAACCACTCGTCCACATGGATACAATCCTCCACCGACAATGCATTCATGGATATTGGCATGGATTTCTCCGTGAACATGGATATGAACATGGATATTGACATGGACATGGGCTTCAGCATGAATATGAACATGGACATGCCTCCTTCAGGGACAACCAGTACCGACCCTTTTAGCAGCACCAACCGTTCCGGTACTCTCACGTTCGACGCTTTCACGGACGACGACTTCAGTTTCTTCGATCAACCGTCTAAATCAAACCCACCTCCACCCCCCATGTCCACCTTTGCGGAGTCCA
The DNA here is from genome assembly GCA_027627275.1 of Coprinellus aureogranulatus. Classification (NCBI taxonomy): domain Eukaryota; kingdom Fungi; phylum Basidiomycota; class Agaricomycetes; order Agaricales; family Psathyrellaceae; genus Coprinellus; species Coprinellus aureogranulatus. The sequence goes on from JANDKE010000339.1 coordinate 11,630, forward strand.
CTTCTCTCAACGTGCCAACTCATTCCCAACCTGCTGTAGTCGACTCCGAGCTGTCGCAACCATACCACCCGGCCTTGCATCATCGGCAATCCTCTTTGGTTCAAACGCCTGGCGCTTCCGGGCCAGGCCCGCCGTACTCTGCTGGTTTTAATGGCGCACCATGGACTCCCGCCACTCAAGGGGGCGGCCAGACTCCAAACGATTTGGACTCTACACCTCACATGGACTTGATGCCCTCGACTCCCGTCGGCGTCTCCCCGGACATCCTGCATCATCACCCCTCACCGGAAACCCCCACTGTTCAACTCACGTTCGACCCTGGACACCAAGAGAAGCTGAACTCTGTAAATTCGCGGAGATCCATCACTTCTAGCGTTTTATTTGACCCCATTCCATTCTCCACAAGCCATAAGAACAACGATGGAAAGTACTCCCATGGAAAGTTCGCTTTTCTTCCTAGTCCCTCCCCTGAACCTGGCTATGACCCCACACCCCTACCCACTCCCACCTCATGGCGCAGGCGGTACAACTCGCTAACCGATCCTCGTATCGGCGTAGTGAAGCAGCTGATAGGTGTCAAGCGCAAAGCCTCCTCCACTTCCTCACGGCCTAGGCCTCATCCACACGAGACGGACTGGATGGACGTCGGAGAGGGTACTTGTCGGGAACCTTCCACTGGTGCCGACAAAGTAGACATAGACGTCTCTTCGGACAGCGACTCGGAAGATGGACTTTCTGTGACGTCCGACCCTTCAGATCCATCACCTCTGCATTCGCGCCCATGCACGCCTCTGCCATCATATATTCCCCCTGGCCCTTCGCTTCTTCACTTCCAATTCTGCCATGCATCACTACTTCCCTTGTCAAAGCCACTGCGCTCACCAGGAGCTTCCCCTCTCCACTCGCAATTTGAGGGCCATGACTTGCATCAAGGCTCCGCCCAACCCTTCGCCTCCGTCCCGACACCTGTATCACCAGCGGCAGCGATTGGAGTTGTCACTGAGCAGAGCAAGAGTCTTGAGAGTGCAGCTCATGCCATTGCGGTGGAGTTTGTAGAGAATACGCTGTGGGCAGAGGTGTGGAGGGTGAATAACCAGAGAGGTCAACAGATCGGTGGCTACGTTAGCTCTAGGAAGGCGACGATATGGCCCGATGACATGAAGGCCGCTGCTGAAATTATGAAGGCGGCGAAAGTAGGGAAGGGGAATGACGGAGGGGCGGCGGGGTTGTGCACAGTTGCTGCACTCTTTGAGCTGGGTGAGCTTCCGCATTCTCTCCCAGTCACTCCATGTCTAAGAGCACGTTTAGATTCTTCAACGAACCTAGTACCCTACTCTCCTCCCTCCATATCCATCGGAAAAGGCGACGCTGTCGTTCAAGTCTTGCCCACAGCCTTGCGTTTCTGGCAGAAACTCGGGCTGGGCCCAAAGGGTGGAAGGAAAGACGTTGAAGTGTATTCCTTTTATGAAGACTCAGGCGATCAGAGGAGATCAACCGTGGATGCCTGGCTGACTGCAGCTGGTGCAGCGTACACGGCGAAACATATGGGCCAGTTCATTAGGGGATGTACAAATCCCGCCAACGACGCACTTCTTCCAGTACGATTTGACGCATCGTTCCGCAAAGCCCTCGGTACGTATCACTTGGTCTCCGTTGGTCTGCACGCTCTCACTCCCTTGGTACAGCCCTATTTGCCTCGAATATCATCGGTGCTGGCCCACCTATTGTCGTCATCCTCTTCGTTCCCGTAACGTCAATGACCTTCGCCTCGCCTTCGCTTCGCTCTGTTCTTTCCTCCACGATGAAAATTCTCCAGAACTCCAGCGAGCGCCAGATAATCTTTCACTATGTCCCAGATTCGTACCTCATCGACTTGGATCACTCGCCTCGTAGTTATGCTATCCTCGACGAATTCTGCATGGGCATATACAACCGCATACATGTTGAGGTGGAGCGTAATCTCGCGAGGCAAATGGGTCTTCGGCGTAATGCGAATCTGGCACGCTTCCAGGAGCCGGCATTCACCTTGGCAAGGCCGTCGAGCACCAAGGTGTCACTGTTGCGGAGCACCCATACCGGCTTGGACGTCGTCGATCGGTTCACATTCCTCCACATTGGATACCAGATCAGTCAGTGCAGGAAGTGGATCTTCGCATGCTGTATTGACCAACGGGGAGAGGAGTACGAATCAGCCCTCTGGCTTGTCCCGGCTCTGGATGCCAGCGATGGTGAAGGTGAATCTCTTGACACCGAGGATAGCGAAGCGAACCTCTCCCGCGAGCGAATCGCCGTGGAAAGGGTCTGGGCATTCGCAACGAGAGTCGCAAAGAAGGCGGATGTGGAATGGAGGATGGTTGTCACCAAACTGGGGCGGATGTCGTCAGCCGAGCTTCAGGCTTGGACAGACATGTATGCACAGGATGTCACTGACCGTCCAAAGACGTGTGCCCCATTCCATCTCGTTCTTGCCTCTGCAGATCACAGAAACCCTTTAACACTAATCCAAAAGGATTCTTCGATCCCCCCTCCGGCCTCCTCGACGGTGTCTCCCACTCGATTGTCCGCGAAAGCTACAGCAAACGGCTCAAAGATCGGCACCCAATTCTGTGACAACTCGGTGTCATACTATGCATTATTCCCCGCCACCAAGCTATCAGTAGTAGCACCTCACAAACCGGACGTATACTCCTCTTCTATCGTTTCCGAGCCGATATCGAGTTCTTCAGTACTCGGTCAGGAGGGCGCAACAATCCCCCACGATTTCCCCCCGACATCTTCTCCCAAACCTTCCACTCTTACTACTTCTACTGGCGTTACCTCATATTCCAGCGAAGAACCCTCGTCATCGCTACCCCGTCCTGTCCCATTCATACCCCTCTCATCATCGATTCTCGTTCGCGTTCCATTGCATTCCATGCCCGTTAGTATGCTGCAAATTCACATCCTCAAGACTATTCATCCAACAGACTATGTTGAGCCCTTGTCCATTCCATCAACAGTCCCCGACACGACCCCTCACTCGCCACTTCAAGCTGAAGCACATCTCATTCAGGACCTCACCAAAAACTTCTATGAACTATCCCTTCTTTCTTCCGCACGATTCCATCTCGATCGGTCTGAGGCCGCTGGCATTGATCCCGTTTTGCCACTTCATCTTTCTGCCGTCGAGGTGATGCGGTTCTGCGTCGAATACGAGTGGGACGGTGAAGCAACTGATGCTGCGACAGGAGGTGATTGAGGAGGGGCCCCATGCAGACATGATAAGCACAGTATATAGTCATTCATCACTTTACGTTGTCCTTTGCTTTCTCCTTCCCTTTGCCATCGTTTGCTTTGTCCCTTGCATCTTTACATCATCTACTGTCCTCCATCCCTTTCCTATTCACCGTCACTGTTCTTGCTATACTGATTGGTTTTACCTTGAATATCGCTTTTCTGCATTAGACCGATACCCTGTATTCATCATATATCATTCGCCTCGACGCCTAATGTAACTCATTGCTAGCATGACGCAGTTCAATTTAGATAGTTTGGTCGTGCCAAAGTTCCTGCAGCAGATGCGGTGACATATCACTGTGGTAGGTACGGGCATGCGAGCTTGACAGGGGTAGTGGTATTGCTTGTTCACTGATAATCTACTTCGTTGCCCCGATGAGACTGGCGGGCGGGGGCAAAGCCGGTTCCCCGACTGCTGTGACATATGCAGATGAAAGGCCTCCGTCGACTTTGAAATCGGTACCCTATGTCCAAGATTTTGTGGTCAGGTCTCTTCAAGGAAGTGCCTTTAAACCCGGACTTACCGTGATGTAGCTGCTTTCATCGCTAGCGACTGGAGGAATCGATTGGCGATCAACATTAGATTTCGAAGGGGAGCGTGAGGCCACGTACGGAACAGAGCAGCTTGGGCGAGCTCGACCGCCTCGCCGAATCGGCCCATTGGGAGATGCACCAAACGTCGTTGCTTCTTCTCATCAGTGTTCAGGAAGTCCATGAGGAGGGGTGTCTTGAGAGGACCAGGGCACAGGGAGTTTAACCTGATGCCCTCACGGGCATGCACCATGGCAAGTTCGCGGGTCATCGCGAGAACGGCACCCTGCATGAATGGTATGTATAGCGCATAAGACAGTAAAGAGAATCTCCAACCTTGGACGCAGTATCTAGAATCATGGGCAATCAAGGTAAGTTCACCTTCTAAGGGTTTATGTTTGAGGATAGACACACAAGCGAGCTGGGGCGTGGCGGCACCCATGATTGCGACAAAGCTCGCAGTGTTGATGATGCTCCCGCCAACATGCAGGCCTTTCTCTACATCGGTAGCGTTTTCTCGCATGGCCTGGATGGCGTACTTGCACCCCCACCACACGCCCTTGAGGTTGATGTTCATGGTGAGGTCCCAGATGCGTTCCTCAGTATTGAGCGCATTGTCGTCGGCGGGGTGCATGATGCCTGCGTTGTTGAACTGCATCGCATATAGTTGTAAGTTTCGCGCCATAAGAGATTTGGAGGTTGAGTTTCAAGGACCCACCATCACGTCCAATCGCCCAAACTCTTGAACTGCCTTTTTCACGGCAGCCTCCACCTCACTCTCTTTGCTCACGTCTGCCTTCCAGGCGATAGCTTTCACATTGGGGAACCTGTCTGAGACTAGCTTTGCTGCCTTCTCTGCTGCGTCGATGTTGACATCGACGAGTAAGACATTAGCCCCTTCTTGAGCGAAGAGGATGGAGGACTCGAGGCCGATACCACTGCATCGAGGTGACTTGATGAGTGATAGGGGCTAATTAGCGATTAGGGATCTGACATACGAGCCAGCGCCCGTGATGATAGCAGACTAGATGAGTGAAGGAGCGGATGAGTGTCACGGCGGAAGGGCCAAAGCCGAGGCATACCTTGTACTGAAGACGACCTGGCATAGTGTACGAGCAGAGATAAGGGTGAGCCAGAGGCTGATCAGCATAACCGAGATCTTATACCGCGTTTGCCCTTGTTTGCGCCTGCTCGGACTCTACCTTCAACGACGCGCCTCGTGGGCGCTATACCTCCGCAGGCTGATAAGATGGTATCGCAGTACTTTGCGCCACTTGACAAGTTCCTTTCTCTTCTCCACCCACCATGTACAGAGCACATTCGCCCTATGGGCAAGTGCAGCCTGGATATCCTGCCGGCGCTTATGGGGCTCCTCCCCCCGTGACTGGCACCATCCAACCAGGAGACACAACCTTTGCTCAAGTACTGGCGCCTGATGGTCGAAATGTGTACCAGCTGTTCAGGTAGCATATCCATCGCTGATGGTCTCTCAACCTCCCTAATCACCTGTCAATTCACAGAGCCATGCCTGCCAGGTCCGTTCTCCTTGAGATCTAGAGCCTACAACAAACAGAAGCTTAATCGTCCAATATAATTAGCATCCAGACTGCCTCAGGAGTCATCAGTGGACTGCAATGGGCAGCAGCAGAACAAGTAGCCACTCCACCTCCTGGATCGCGCCCAGCCGAACCAGTCAGTGGCAGCATTCCCCATGTCTCTGCTTGGCTCATCTCCGTCCGGTTACTCGATCTACTAGGATTTCGTCAATGCCTGGATGCATGGCCTCGTTCAACAAGCGCCAGCGGCAGGCCCTCCTGCCGCTACAACCTCCAAATCCAGGTATGAAACCTCTCTAGTTCGACCGTCCTGCCCAGCCCAGACTCAATGCTACCTAAACGACCTGTGATAGCAAGGACAGGGATAGAGACTCCAAACGTCACAGCCGCCACACATCCGATTACGAATCCTTACAGGACGCTCGCGAGAAGGATGCAAAACGCCGAAGCAGCTTCAATGCCTCCTCTATTCAACAGCCTGCGGTGCCGTTCCCTGGCGGCGCCACCGTATCCCCCAACTGGAGTCCCACCCCAAGGTGTGACTGGGCCGTACCCAGCGTTAGGCGGCCACCCTCAAACCCATCCAGGACAATACCCTTACACCTCTTTCACTGGGGGAGACCCCAATCAACATCAACAAGCCTATGGGAATCCGTATGGTGCGGGAGGCGCAGGATATCCCGATCTAAATCGACAGATGGGCGATCTCGACCTCAACCGTCCCAAAGAGTTCGAACGCGATCGAGACAAAAAGACTAGTAGATCCCGGAGACAGAGCACAGTTGAGACGGCACGCCCTGTGCCCGAAAACTCCTACGGCGGATACACTCCATTCGGCGCACCTAACGCGGCACCTCCAGGCGCTGTTTCTGGTGGAGTTGGCATATACGGCTATCCGGTTCCCCCTGGCGTCGCTGGTTCGGGATCTAATCACTCTAGCACCCGTCCTTCCCCCAATATTCCGCCGAGCGTAACGTCCCCACAGTAATCGGTTTTCCAGTCCCGATTCATCGCAGGNTCGTACTCAGTCAACTCGGANCCAGGAAGATCGCGACGGAAATCGCAGGAGGAGAGCCAATTCGAGCGCTGCACCACCAGCNGCGCTTGGAGGAAATGTGTACCCACCGGGTCACATTCTCGAGGGGCAACCAAAACCTCCAGGAACGAACGATGGCCCTCCTCCCAGGTCGATATCGAGGGCTGCTTCTCCCAACCCGTACAATACCGCTGCACAACTTACGGCAAGACCNAANTCACAGATGGGTCGGCCTTCGCCAAACCCCTCGCCAAACCCTCCTCTAGCTAGTCAGCTGGCTGCGCCAGAAGCTTTCTCAAGAGCGATCAATGCAAATTTGTCATACGTTGGATTCAAACCACAGAAAATCACAAANATGGATAACTTCTTCTCCCATATGCCCAAGATGCCGCACGATCTCCAAACTCATGACGTCCGCAAACGAAGACTGGTTNCGTCTCATTGAGGTATGCCCAAGTGCTTGGCGGTCCTTAACTGCGTCTTTGACAAAATCTGTAGGACCTTACTCTTGCCTGGACAGGCAGACTCCCTGTAAGTGCAGTGTCACATAGGGATCCTGCACCTCCAAAACCTTCTGTCATCGCGGCTGAGCTCATTCACACATGGAATACTGCCTTCTTCGAGCAACGTGGCGTCGAAATCGTGTTGTACAAAGGAAGACGACGGTGCTCCGGACGGCTTTATGGTCGCGAGGACCTTCCACTTGACATCTATGAAGACGATGACTCGGACGAGTCTTCCTCCACGTCGTCCGAGGATGATGACAGCGACGACCCGTATCCGCCGGCTCCCGTTCAGAGTCCGTATCCTCACGTCGGAGGGTACGGTCACGCTGCCGACGACTTGGCTGCTGCTCGAAGGAGATACTACGACCAGAAGATGCGGGATAAACAACTTAGGCGAGACAGGAGACAAAGAAGACGCGAGAGGAGGAAAAGGAAGACGTATACTCTATATGCCGTGTGCATCCGAGAAGGCCCACCCGCGAAGTCCGCACAGAGCTACTCGTATCCGCCTTCCCAAGGTGGTACCATGGGCGCAGTGCCGAGTGCNTACCCTGGAATGCTAACTGGNNCAGCNATGAGCTCNAGTTCTGGTTCAAGCAAAAGGCCAGGACATAGCCGTAGCTCGAGTTACAGCGGAGGACAGCACTACTGACATACAACTGGCTTTAAGTAGTAGGCCTATAGGACTTGNTACATGTCTCCATTATTACNTTCCNGCGTATGCACCACNGNAAAATATCTCGTCGTTTGTNCGCGTCCATCGTGTAACAAGTGAATTGATNAGCAGAAAGTTAACTGCCTCAGAGCATATTCAGAGCCGGCNCATGTTTATNTACAGCATAGTGGACANAAGAANTTTACCAACCCCTGCCTCGTCCCCTGGAGCCATTGTAAGATGCTCCTCCCCTGGTCGGGTACCCTTGCTGGTACCCGTTACTCGGAGGCGCGCCATATCCACCATACCCTCCAGGAGGGGCGGTGGGAGGGCCGGAGCCATAACCTGGAGAAGGAGCTGGGGGTGCACCGTAACCGCCATAACTTCCTGCATTGGCTCCATAACCGCCGTATCCCCCTCCGCCATTGCTGTAATAACCGCCCGCACCACTGTAGGGTGGAGCCGAGTTGTAGGAGGAGCCGTATGACTGTGCTGGAGGTGGAGGGGCATGGTACTGATTACTCGAGTAACCATTGCTGTATCCGCCACGCCCCCCACGAGATGAAGCGTTGAATCCACCGGCGCCACCTCTCGAGGAGGGGCCGTTGTTCCCATAACCCCCGTAATTATTCTGAGGTGGCCGAGTGCTTGGGGGGTACCCACCGCCACCACCGCCACCCCTTCCACCACGAGTGCCATAACCAGAGCTATAGTCTCCTCCTGAGCCGTAGTTATTCATTCCAGGTCCGCGGCCGCCACCATAGGACTGATTTTGGTAGTCGCGACCTCCCCTTCCGCGACCTCCGTAGCCTCCACGTCCTCCTCGATCGCCATCGCCGTTCGAATTATAATTATTCTGGCGCGAACGGAACGGGTCATTTAAGAGTTGATTGTGACTGTAGCCAGCACCTCCCCCATATCCTCCACCGCGACCGCGTCCCCTTCCTCCATTACGAGTTACCTCTAGGTCGCCTGGCGTCAATACTCTCGCTGCCTTGCGGGCGCCAGGGAGAAGAACGGAACGATGTGGAGAGAGCTGTTTAGGGAAGAAATAGAGGACGGAGAGAGACTGATCATTGCGAATGTCAGGGCAACTGTCGGTATTCACGAGAGGAGATGTGTACGTGGAACCAGGAAGGCAGTCAGGGTTGGGCAGAACAAAGCCAGCAACACCTTTGCCTTTGTTCACGTCGATGGGAATAGGCTAGCGTCATCATGTTAGCCAGAATCTTGAATAGAGATCATACGAACACACCTCCGTGAGTTTCTTCTTGCCATATAGGGCCTCATAGAAAGGGAATACCGGGTGGCCTTCTGCCGCGAATATAACATTGTTTCCGGGGGTGTTCCTCCTCTGTTCGTCTTCGGTCAAGTTGGCGTACTCGGGCCCCATCGTATCTAGCAGTCTCTTCTCATCGATAAACGGAAGTAGCGCTACACCTTGCCACGCCATTTTCTTGCCGTTCATATCGATCTGGAAGGAAGAGGGATAGAAGTCGAGAATCGGCGACGTATCCATTGTCATATACTTGCGGAACGGTTCGGGAATGTGAATACCGCTGAGTACTACGAATGAGTGAACCGGGCACGGGGTTTAGGCAAAATTACATACCTGGCTGCCGGGAAGACACCCATGAGCTGCTCATATGGCTTGAATGGTTGTCCGAGGTTGAACTCAATCTTCATCGACCCAACATCCTTAAAGTCCGCGGCAAAGGGTGCGAAGTGGTAAGGGTAGTACCACTGCCAAGAAGGAGTCTGCCGGGCTTCAGATGAGCAGACGTCTTAAAACAGCCCGCCTAGAAGGTACTCACTCCTTGATAATAATAGCGCAATACCCAGGCTAAGCCTTCGACGTACTTCAACGTGATCTCCTTTCTGAACTCCTCGTCGTCCGGCTCAACACCGAACTTCTGTCGATAATACCTGTCCCGATAACCGGGCTCCCACAGCCTNNNATATGTCAGTGGGGTTGACAAGACGCGAGCATTGNCACCTACTTGACAGTGTCTTCNTGGTCGACCGACCCATCCGCATTCACCTTGAGTTTGTACGCCGGTGCAACACTCTCCTCCTCTTCATCGTCTTCNTCGACNACGGTGATACCTTCTTCAGGCGGTGTAACAGCACCAGGGCCCTCCTCGAACGTTCTCTTTGCCCCGACGACGGAGTCAACCTCTTCTACAGGGTCGCCATCGGCATCCATTAAGGAATCTGGCTCCGGCAAATCCCCTACCACGGCGTCCGATTCCTTCCTCCTCGACGCCGCCCAGTACCCCCATGGGCCACATCTTCGACTGCCTGGACATCTGCTACTACCAACTCGTCCTCGGACGCGCCCAAACCGGGCACGACATCAGCATCAACCGAGGCGCCAGTGGTACCTGGCTTAACGTCGTCAGATACATCCATCGGCACAGGCTTCTCCACCTTGGTCTGCTTCTTGGGTTTGACTGGAGAAAGACCCGCCATTTGAGCTTTGAGAGCCTCAGCTGCGCTCATATTTGCCATACGCATGGCATGTCTGTTGGCAACAACGTCGCTATTCGAACCACCCCAAGCTTGGGCAGCCTGTGACGCATTAGCCTCTGCCTCCTTCGTTACGGGACCACCAAGCCCCATGGCATCGGCGTTTGCCGCAAAGTCGTCCTTGGGACGTTCAGGGATCGGTGGGCGTCCGTTAGTGGATGTAAGTTCGTTCATTGTAGCGAGCTGCTTCCTCTGCTCTTGCTCCAGTTTACGACGCTTGGCGTTCTGGTCCTGCCTCTCTTCGGCTAAAAGTCATGGAAAGAGAATGAAAACTGTGTCAAGATTCGCGCTCTGTGCGATTGTGTGATGTGAAACGGACCTTCACGCCGTCTACGGAAGATATCATCTTCACGCTTTGCCAGGCCCTCAAGGATGATTTGGGCTCTCTGCAAATTCAATGTTCCATGTTCGGCCAGATACCCGCCCATTCTCGGCAGCTCGGTTTTCCAGATCTTCAAGAGGGTGTCAATCGCGCCCTCCCTGATCTCTAGCGAGGGCAAGTGCGGCAAGAAATCGTTCCCGACAAAGAAGATTAACAGAACCCAGTCATCAATGGCTCTTTCGAGGTCGAACTTGGTGCCAGGCACATCCAATTCGACTTCGAGATATTCGCGCAGGATGGCAACATCGAGAAAGATGAAGGGTTTTTTCTCAGGGGGCGTGGCTGCTTTTTTCTTTTCGATTTCTTCTTTGGAGCCCGTGCACTGAGCTGCGTAGTGACCCTCTTGACCACACATCCGACAGGCAGTGGAACTTTTATCGTTGAACACATCCTCCCTAAGTACTCGAAAGTTGGGCTCATGAGTAGCGAGGGCAAGCATGATGAGGTCGGCGTCCTATGACTCGATTTAGTGTGATGCAAGGAAGAGTAGGAAGTAGTACTTACGAGCCCATATATAACATGCTTGGTATTGGGGTCATACCCTGGGTTGGTGCGCTGGCGACGTATGAAGTCCATGATCTTGTGCTCTCCTTCGCCTGGCACAGATGCGTCGGAAATGATGACTTGTATCTAGCGCTGTGTCAGGTAAATCCTCATGACGGTGAGAGAAACAACATACATTCCTCCATCCTGCGTCCTTGTTCATCTTCTGGACGACCCAGTATCTAAGTGATGCTGCTAGCAGATCCATGAAGGGTGTTCCTGGAGTAATTGCGTTGGTATCCCAGGCTTTCTTATCCTTGTCCTTGTCGGTGATTTCCTTCCCCATAGCTGCAAAGAGTGAGAAGGGAACGATGTTGAAGAAAGAGTGACATACACTCCCACATGAGTACCGCCTCCTTCCGCGCCTCTTCCTTCTCCTTCGCTTCCTGAGCGGCGCGGAAACGACGGGACCGCTGCTGATTCATCTTGGCTCTGGGCGCCACGCCGTCTGGGGAAGAGTGAGAATGTTGANGGGAGTGCAGGAAAGAATTACACACCAATAGCCATGAAGAGCAACTTCCTCGGTCGAATCATGTTAACNACNCTCTCGGTGTACTTGAAAATCTCCAGCATCATTTCTTCTTCGGTNTCCGGGGCGGGCTACGCAGTGNCTGTGTCAGTATGGTCGCGGGAACTGCNGTGGAAAGCNCACCTTTCCCTCCGGATGTGTACAAGGATGAACCTGTGAGAGCGGTCAGCATCCCGCGGCACTGNAANGTAGTTGGGCTCACAATTCCGTTCATGTCGAGGTAGAGGGCGTCAAACTCCACGCCGTTGGGGTTGTCGGTNGCCATGTTGATGGGGATGGTAACGGGCTCGTCATTCTCGTCTGGGACCTCAATNTCGTCTTCCTCTTGNACGGGATAAACTNCATGCAATGCCTCGTCAGTCCCTTTCCAGAGCACGTTNCGCANACNACGCACTAATCTTGGGGTACTTCTTGCTGAGCCAACGGAACAGCGCCGGGACACCCTGCAAGCCATGTCATCGNCCCCGGAGGTCCTGTGGGGTNCGCCAGAACTCACCATGATACAGTAGTCTACAAAATGAGCGACAGAAGAAAGAAAAGTGTGAGCAGGGCTCCTGTGCAGCGACGGTGACGGAGGTTGGAAAGAGAGGAGAGTTTTCGGCAACCGCTGTCGCACGGCANCAATGTCGGTCCGCTGGCCANTATCTTATCTTATCTTTTCGCCTAACGAGTCATCCTTCCCCTCGACCATCTCCTTCATCCCTCAATATGCCAGAGACAGACGCAAAGCACCCCTCCCCAACAAGCCCCCAATGCTGGTGGCCCTCCACCACACAAGCCGTCAGGCCAGCCATCTCAAAAGTCCATGACCAAGGCTGAGCGTCGTGAACTCCAAGAAAAACAACGAGCAGCCAAGGCCGCTGCAAAGGCCCAAGCCGGCACACAGGGAGGTGCGGGCGGTTCTGCAAAGTCCAAAGGGAGTGCAGGCGGGTCAGGTGCCTCACAATCTCAGCCCAAGAAAGCTGAGCCTGCGAAGCAGCAGTCCAGCGGTGGTATCCCCACAAGCAAGAGTGCTGATCAGGCAGGGGGTCAGCAAGGAGACGATGGAACGGGAGGCAAGCGGGGTCCTCGAATATTCACGCATTTTGGCTTGCCTAAACCTATTGGACACACTGTGAAGGGAGATATCCACCCCGCAGTCGTTAGGCTTGGACTCTCCTTCTCCGAGTTCAAGATCTGCGGGGCGAATGCGAGGTGTATCGCGACTCTCACTGCATTCAAAAATGTACGTTTGGAAATTTCACTCGGCAACCAGTATTGAAATTGACGTTCTGACCATGGGTAGGTCATTCAAGATTACACAACACCCCCTCAAAACACCCTCTCGCGCCATCTCATGACCCATCTATCACCACAAATTACACATCTCGTTTCCGCGCGCCCCATGTCCGTCTCAATGGGAAACGCGATCCGGCAGCTCAAGCTTGAAATCAGTAATTCTGACATTGACATGGTCGAGCAGGAGGTTGGTAAATTCCTCCATCGTACTTGTACCGCTACCCTTCGCGCTTTCCGATCTGACGAAGCTTTAGGCCAAAGATCTCTTATGTCGCAAGATCGACGACTATATTCGAGATCGAATTATCATGGCCGACGAAGTCATCCAGGAGTCAGCAGGGAAGAAGATCAAGGACGGTGATGTTATTCTGACATTTGCACGGTGAGCCTCATCTCGTCATTCGGAGCAACGATCTGAACGTGCTGGTGATTGGCAGGTCGTCCGTGGTTGAGAAAGTCCTCCTTCGTGCACACACCTCCGGTAAACGTTTCCGCGTAATAATTGTCGACTCTCGGCCTCTCCTCGAAGGCAAATCCCTCCTTCGCTCCCTCACGTCCGGTCCCAATCCCATTCCCTGCACGTACGCACTCCTCCCCGCGCTGCCCACCCTTTTAACGGAAGTAACAACTGTCTTCCTGGGGGCGCATTCCATTTACTCAAACGGAGCAGTGTACTCGCGTGCGGGGACAGCGCTTGTTTCGATGATGGCGAAGCAGAGGAATGTACCCGTTGTAGTATGCTGCGAGACTTACAAGTTTAGCGATGGGATTCTTGTGGATGGATTTGGGAAAAACGAGCTTGGTACGTCGATCTTCCATCTCAGAGACTAGCCTCCGCTGATGCCTTCTGCAGCTCCAACCCGAACAGTACAACCTCATGGCTCGACCCCCACGCCTACCTCGGAACCTGGTCTAGAGGTCCTGAACCCTCTATACGACCTCACCCCACCCACGTTCATCACCGCTGTTGTAACTGAAGTGGGTCTGATTCCTCCCAGCAGTATCAGCTCAATACCGCTTGCGATGGGCAAGACCATCCTGTAGATACCTAAATTGACATTCGGACAATATCAGCCCGTTCATATGCGCTGGATTGAGGAAATGGAATGGGTCGAGAATCAACGTGCACCCAGATAAGCGCCCGGCGTAACTTTGTGCGGTGATTGTCCAGAGCAGCGGCCAATCTCGTATATATAAGCGCTGAGAACAGTTCTTGGAAACTGAACGGGCACTTCGCGTGTGTTGTCCGATAATCGAGGACCTCTTGAGAAATTAAAACAAAAAAATTAGCTGCTTCAGTTGGGGCGATAGCGTTAGTAAATATATGAACATCGTGAATGCCGATTTGTCCGTTGCAGTAGAAATGTACGTCCATCCCACCAAACAGGTATCAAATCTAGTCTAGAGTGTCTGTCAGTTTACAAGTCTTTCTTGTCCCTTGCGGTAGTTGAGGCTTGATTCCGCTCAATGAGCTTCTCGCGAATCCAGTCGAAAGCGCGTTCAGTTGCTTGCTCGACTGGGTGATCGAAGAGGTAAGGGAGGGCTGGGACGACGGCGAGACCAGTGGCTGTTGGACCCCAGGTCTTCACTTTGACATTCTTGGTATTGACAAAGGCCTTCTTTGCCTGTGCAACGACGGTGTGAATGGTAAAAGCAGGGAGAGCCCTGCCGAGGCAAATGGTCAGCATGACGTAGTTGGTCGGCAGGAAAGGGCGTACATGGAGGCAATGGACTGGAAGGTCGCGCGCTGGACGGCAGAGATGGTAAGCCTAGTGGGCTCTGAGAAGTTGGCAGCCTCAATAGGTGTTGGGCCGCGGTGGTGAGCCTTATAGGTTTCGTAGGCGACGTCTCTGCGGGAATGTAAGCAAGGAGGAGTATTAAATGCTATGGCGGCCATACCCTGAGAGATAGAGCCATGAGACACCATAGGCAGCAGTGACCACCCAAGGGGGTACTACCGGCCTAAACGCCTCTCCAATGTCGCTGGTCTAGGAAGGATGAGCACGAGCATGAAGGGCATGGAAGGGACGTACATATGCAATATATCTGCTGCCGGCTCTGAGGGCTGTCCTGAGACGAGCACCATAGGCCAGATATCGCACGTCGGATTCAACCGAGTCGACATCCCGCTCTGCGAGCTCGTCGACCTTCTCCTGGGCTGCCTGGATGGTGATATCTTTGGACGAAGCCATGAACGGGATGCCGGAGCGTCGCGCGCGGGACGGCAAATGCACGACACGTGACTCTCTGGCATTGTGCTCGGGGTGAGTTGTTCGTTGTTCCCGACAGTGACCAGGATGGATACCCGCACACGCTCTGCCTCCCCCAATGCCTGCGACAACGCCCTCACCCCCACCCAGCCCCTACAGGACAAGATTTCTGCGTACTACTCCCTGGTCTTTCCCCATTTCACCTTCTACATTCAGACCCTTTCCATTACCATCGGCAGGCGATGTTCGCCAAACCCCAACCTCGCTACCTCCTCCAGCGCAGAGCACCATACCGTCGACGTAGACCTCGGCGCGCTCAAGAGTGTCTCTCGTCTCCACGCCAAGATCGAGTATGACCAGGAGGAGGACCGTTTCGTCCTCGTTGTCATTGGCCGCAATGGCGCCTGGGTCGACGGTGTCTG